>SNSB01090966.1:40125-141131 GCA_012922965.1 Capreolus pygargus | reverse complement strand
TAGGTATGTGAGAGAGACCCTGAGTTTGCTGCCTCAGGTGGAATGGATACCGAGATGCCCTGACTTGAAAGAACGCTGGATTTCCCTACAGTGGCTTGAATGCAAGCTCGTCTTTCATCTCACAAGATGAAGGGATATCTGAATCCCCTTTGGAAAACCTAGAGAAAGCCCTAGGTCTGCGTCTCATCTGGACACGTGCCCTCACATCCCTTTGACACCTCGAGAGGCACGCGGGGTTCAAAAGGTGACGATGCCTGACTCTTCTTGAAAATTGATAGGATTCCCAATATCACTGTGGCAACTAGAAAGGGACACTGGGTCTCCCACCTCACATTGAGAAGCGTCCGTGTTGTCCTGCCTAGCCTCGTGGAGATTCCTGAGGTGTCCCTCATTACTAGACAGGAGTCCTGATGTCACTGAATGAACACGAGCTTTGAAGGTTCATCCCCTTCGTAACTCGAGAATATACCCCAGGTTCCCACAGCAACTCGATAAAAAAAATGAGACTTCCCCCTCTCAGCGAGATGAGTCCCCATACCCCTGCATTGCGTGCAGAGCAATTCCGTGTTCCCAATCAAATGCATAAGGAACCTTGATTTGTTTGATGGAGCTCCACTGAGTCCCCAAGAACACTGTCACAAGTCTAGAAGGACACTGTTGTCACAGCAGGAATGTGAAATAGCTCGGTGTACCCCAAGTCAACTCGACATGAAGCTGAAATCCCCTGCATTGGTACCAGGGCAATCCTGCATTCCACATCATAGACAACAAGTGGCTTAACTTCCTTTAGGCAACTCCAGAGATTCCCTGAGACACCCATCTCAAATCAAGTGGAACCCAATTTCAGCACCGCAACTCAAAGAGAGCCCCATGCACTGCACATCGGCTCGAGATGAGAGCTGATTCCCTGGCTTCAACCTAAGAGGTACACCAACTTTCCATAAGTACCTCAAGAGGTGGGTTCACTCAGCAATAGGTATGTGGGAAGGACCCTGTGATTGCTGCCTCAAGGGGAATGGACACCGAGATGCCCTGATTAGAAAGAAGGCCAGATTTCCCTGCAGTGGCTTGAATGCAGGCTCACCTTTCATCTCACAAGATGAAGGGATGTCTGAATCCCCTGTGGAGAAGACCCTATAGAAAGCCCAAGTCCCCGTCTCATCTGGACAGGAGGCCTCACTTCTCTTTGTCACTTCGAGAGGCACGCGGAGCTCAATGCTTCAAAAGGTGGCGATCCCTGACTCTTCTAGAAAGTTGATAGGAATCCCAGTATCACTGTGGCAACTAGAAAGGGACTCTCGGTCTCGCGCCTCACCTCGAGAAGTGACCTTATTGCCCTGGCAAGCCTCGAGGAGACTCCTGTGGTGTCCCATGTAACTAGACAGGAGTCCAGATGTCACTGAACAAACACGAGATGTGAATGGCCATCCCCACTGTAACTCGGGAATGTACCCCAGTATTGCACCGCAACTCGAGAAAAAACATAAGACTTCCACTTTGCCGCGAGATGAGGCCCAATTTCCCTGCATTGTGTCCAGAGCAATTGAATATTCCCCATCTAACACATAAGGAGCCGTGATTTGCTTGATGGTATTCCAGAGAGTCACAAAAACACTGTCACAAGTCTAGAAGGACACTGATGTCACTTCAGGTACTCTAAATATCTCGGTGTACACCAAATCAACTCGAGATGAAGGCTGCTTCCCTTGCATTGGCTCCAGTGCCATCCCGCTTTCCACATCATACAGGAAAAGGGGCTTGACTTCCTTTATGCAACTCCAGAGATTCCCTGAGACACCCGTCTCAAGTCTAGAGGAACACCAATTTCAGCATAGCAATTTGAGGAAAGTTTCATGCGCCCCATATCACCTCAAGATGAGAGCTGATTCCCTGACTTCGACTGAAGAGGTAAGCCAACTTTCCACAAGCACATCAAAAGGAGACTTCCATCTGAAATAGGTATGTGAGTTGGACTGTGAGTTTGCTGCCTCAAGGGGAATGGACACTGAGATGCCCTGACTCGAAAGAAGGCCGGATTTCCCTGCAGGGGCTTGAATGCAGGCTTGTTATTCATCTCACTAAATGAAGGGATGTCTGAATCCCCTGTGGAGACACTAGAGAAAGACCTAGGTCCTAGCCTCTTCTGGACAGGAGCCCTCACATTCCTTTGACACCTCGAGAGGCACGCGGAATTCAATGCTTCAAAAGGTGATGATGCCTGACTCTTGTTGAAAATTGATAGGAATCCCAATATCATTGTGGCAACTAGAAAGGGACCCTCGGTATCCTACCTCACCTCGAGAAGCATCCGTATTGCCCTGCCAATCCTCCTGGAGATTCGTGAGGTGTCCCTTGTAACTAGACGGGAGTTCTGATTTTGCTGAACAAACACGAGTTTTGAATGGCCATACCCGCTGTAACTAGAGAAGATACCCCAAGTTCCCACTGCAATTTGAGAAAAACCATGAGAGTTCCCCCTCGCCGCAAGATGATACCCAATTCCCCTGCATTGCATGAAGAGCAATTCCATGTTCCCCATGAAACATGTAAGAAGCTTTGATTTGCTTGATGAATCTCCAGATTGTCCACAAGAAAACTGTCACAAGTCTAGAAGGACACTGATGTCACCACAGGAATGCGAAATACCACGGTGTACCCCAAATCAGCTCTAGATGAAGCCCGACTCCCCTGCATTGGCTCCAGAATTATCCAGCGTTCTACATGATACATGTCAAATGTATTGACTTCCTTTAGGTAACTCCAGAGATTCCCTTAGACCACCGTCTCAAGTCTAGTGGAAACCAACTTCAGCACAGCAACTTGAGGAAAGCTCCGTACACCACATATCGTGTCGGGATGAGAGCTGATTCCCTGGCTTCGACTGAAGAGGTAAGCCAACTTTCCACAAGCACCTCAATAGGAGGCTTCCCTCTGCAGTAGGTAGGGGAGAGGGACCCTGAGTTTGCTGCCTCGAGTGGAATGGACACCGAGATGCCCTGACTCGAAAGAAGGTCGGATTTCCCAGCAGTGGCTTGAATGCAGCCTCATCTTTCATTTCACAAGATGAAAGGATGTCTGAATCCCCTGTGGAGAACCTAGAGAAAGCCCTAGGTCCCCAACTCATCTGTACAGGTGGCCTGACATCTCTTTGACACCTCGAAAGTCACTTGGAGTGCAATGCTTCAAAAGGTGACGATGCCTGACTATTGCTGAAAATTGATAGGAATCCCAGTATTACTATGGCAACTAGAAAGGGACTCGGGGTATCCGTCCTCACCTCAAGAAGTGGCCGTATTGTCCTGCCAAGCATCGAGGAGATTCTTAAGGTGTCCCTCGTAAATACACGGGAGTCCTGATGTCGCTGAACAAACAAGAGTTTTGAATGGTCATTCCCTCCATAACTCGAGAATATACCCCAGGTTCCTGCCAAAACTCTAGAAAAACCATTAGACTTCCCCCTCGCCGCGAGATGAGGCCCAATTGCCCTGCATTGCATGCAGAGCAATTCCGTGTTCCAAATCAAACAAGAATGGAGTCTTGATTTGCTTGCTGGAACACCAGAGACTCCCCAAGAACACTGACACAAGTCTAGAAGGACACTGATGTCACCGCAGGAATGCGAAATACCACGGTGTACCCCAAATCAGCTCGAGATGAAGTCTGATTCCCCTGCATTGGCTCCAGAGCCATCCCTCGTCCCACATCTTTCACGACAAGTGGCTTGACTTCCTTTAGGCAACTCCAGAGATTCCCTGAGACAACCATCTCAAGTCTAGAGGAACACCAATTTCAGCACAGCAACTCAAGGAATGCTCTGTGCACCCCATATGGTCTTGAGATGAGAGCTGATTCCCTGGCTCTGACTGAAGAGTTACGCCAACTTTCCAAAAGTACCTAAAGCGGATGCTTCCCTGAGTAATAGGTATGTGAGAGGGACCCTGAGTTTGCTGCCTCAAGTGTAATGCACACCGAGATGCCCTGACTCGAAAGAAGGCTGGATTTCCCTGAAATGGCTTGAATGCAGGCTCGGCTTTCATCTCACAAGGTGAAGGGATTTCTGAATTCCCTGTGGAGACCCTAGAGAAAGTGCTAGGTCCCGCCTCATCTGGACAGGAGGCCTCACATCCCTTTGACACCAAAAAGGCATGCGGAGTACAATGCTTCAAAATGTGACGATGCCTCAATTTGTTGAAAATTGATAGGAATCCCAATATCATTGTGGCCACTAGAAACGTACACTGTTTCTCCCGCCTCACCTCGAGATGTGTCTGTATTGCCCTGCCAAGCCTCGAGGAGATTCTTGAGGTTTCCCTTGTAACTAGACAGGATTCCAGACCACACTGAACAAACACAAGCTTTGAAGTATCATCCCCGCCGTAACTCGAGAATATACCCCAGGTTCCCACTGCAATTCGAGAAAAAAAATGAGACTTCCCGCTAGCCGCAAGATGAGACCCTATTCTCCTGCATTGCATGCAGAGCAATTCCGTGTTCCCAATCAAACATGTAACGATCCTTGATTTGCTTGAAGGAACACCAGAGACTCCCCAAGAACACTGTCACAAGTCTAGAAGGAAACTGATGTCACCGCAGGAATGTGAAATAGTTCGGTGTACCCCAAATCAACTCGAGATGAAGCCCAATTCCCCTGCATTGGCTCCAGAGCCATCCTGCTTTCCACATCATACACGACAACTGGCTTGACTTGCTTCAGGCAACTCCAGAGATTCCGAGACACCCATATCAAGTCTAGAGGGACACCAATTTTAGCACAGCAATTCGAGGATCGCTCCAAGCACCCCAAATCTTCTCAAGATGAGAGGTGATTCCTGGCTTCGACTGAAGAGGTATGCCAACTATCCACAAGCACCTCAAGAGGAGGCTTCCCTCAGCAAAAGGTTTGTGAGAGGGACACTGAGTTTGCTGCCTCAAGTGGAATGGACATCAAGATGCCCTGACTCGAAAGAATACCGAATTTCCCTGCAGTGGCTTGAATGCAGTCTCATATTTCATTTCACAAGATGAGGGGATGTCTGAATCCCCTGTGGAGACCCTGGAGAAAGCCCTTAGTCCCCGCCTCATCTGGACAGGAGGCCTCACATCCCTTTGACACCTCAAGAGGCACGCGGAGGTCAATTCTTCAATAGGTGACGATGCCTGACTCTTCCTGAAAATTGATAGGAATCCCAATATCACTGTGTCAACTAGAAAGGGACCCATGGTCTCCCACTTCACCTCGAGAAGCATGCATATTGCCCTGCCAAGCCTCGAGGAGGTCCCTGAGGTATCCCTCATAACTAGACAGGAGTCCTGACTTCGCTAAACAACCAAGAGCTTTGAAGGTTCATCCCCGTCATAACTCGAGAATATACCCCAGGTTCCCGCCTCAACTCGAGAAAAACCATGAGACTTCCCCCTCGTCATGAGATGAGGACCAATTACCTTGCATTGCTTGCAGAGCAATTCCGAGTTCCCATTCAAGCACGTAAGGAGCCTTGATTTCCTTGATGGAACTCCAAGGGGTCCCAAGAACACTGTCACAATTCTAGAAGGACACTGATGTCACCACAGGCATGCAAAATAGCTCAGTGTACCCCAAATCAAATCAAGATGAAGCCCAATACCCCAGCATTGGCTCCAGAGCCATCCCGCGTTCCACATCATACACGACAAATGGCTTGACTTCCTTTAGGAAATTCCAGAGATTCCCTGAGACACCTGTCTCAAGTCTAGAGGAACAAAATTTTCAACACAGCAACTCAAGGAAAGCTCCGAGCATCCCAAATCATCTAGAGATGAAAACTGATTCCCTGGCTTCGACTTAAGAGTTAAGCGAACTTTCCACAAGCACCTCAAGAGGAGGCTTTCCACAGCAATAGGTATGTGAGAGGGACCTTGAGTTTGCGGCCTCAAGTGGAATGGACACCGAGATGACCTGACTTGAAAGAAGGTCGAATTTCCCTGCTGTGGCTTGAATGCAGCCTCGTCTTTCATCTCACAAGATGAAGGGATGTCTGAATCCCATGTGGAGACCCTGGAGAAAGCCCTAGGTCCCTGCTTCATCTGGACAGGAGGCGTCACATCCCTTTGACACCTCGACAGGCATGCAGAGTTCAATGCTACAAAAGGTGATGATACCTGACTCTTGTTGAAAATTGATAGGAATCCCAATATCACTGTGGCAACAAGAAAGGGACCCTGGGTCTCCCACCTCACCTTGAGAAGTGTCCGTATTGCCCTGCCAAGCCTCGTGGAGATTCCTGAGGTGTCCCTCATAACTAGACAGGAGTTCTGACGTTGATGAACAAACACACATTTTGAAGGGCCATCCCCACTGTTACTCGAGAATATAGCCCAGGTTTCCACCGCAACTCGAGAAAAACCATGAGACTTCCCACTCGCCGTGAGGTGAGGCCCAATTCCCCTGCATTGCATGCAGAGCAATACCATGTTCCCCATCAAACACGTAAGTAGCCTTGATTTTCTTGATGGAACTCCAGAGAGTCCCCAAGAACACTGTCACAAGTCTAGAAGGACACTGATGTCACCACAGGAATGCGAAATAAATCGGTGTACCCCAAATCAACTCTAGATGATGCTCGATTCCCCTGCATTGGCTACAGAGCCATCCCACTTTCCACATCATTCACGAAAAGTGGCTTGACTTCCTTTTGGCAACTCCAGAGATTCCCTGAGACACCTGTCTCAAGTCTAGAGGAATACCAGTTTCAGCATAGCAACTCGAGGAAAGCTCCGTGCATCCCAAATAGTCTCGAGATGAGAGCTGATTCCCTGGCTTTGACTGAAGAGGTATGCCAACTTTCCACAAGCACCACAAGAGGAGGTTTCCCTCAGCAATTGGTATGTGAGAGGGTCCTTGAGTTTGGTGCCTCAAGTGGAATGGACACCGAGATGCCCTGACTAGAAAGAAGGCAGGATTTCCCTGCAGTGGCTTGAATGCAGGGTCATCTTTCGTCTCACAAGGTGAAGGGATATCTGAATCCTCCGTGGAGACCTAGAGAAAGCCCTAAGTCCCTGCCTCATCTGGACAAAAGGCATCACATCCCTTTGACACCTCGAGAGGCATGCTGAGTTCAATGCTTCAAAAGATGACGATGCCTGACTCTTGTGGAAAATTGATAGGAATCCCAATATCACTGTGGCATCTAGAAAGACAACCTGGGTCTCCAGCCTCACCTTGAGAAGCGTCCATATTGCCCTGCCAAACCTTGAGGAGATTCCTGAGGTGTCACTTGGAACTAGACAGGAGTCCTGACGTTGCTGAACAAACACGAGCTTTGAAGGATAATCACCGCTGTAACTCAAGAATATACCCCAGGTCACAACAAGGGAAAAACCATGAGACTTCCCCCTTGCTGTGAGATGAAGCCCCATTCCCCTGCATTGCTTGCAGAGCAATTCCGTTTTCCCAATCAAACACGTAAGGAACATTGATTTGCTTGAAGGAACTCCACAGAGTCACCAAGAACATTGTCACAAGTATAAGGGACACTGATGTCACTGCAGGACCGTGAAATAGCTCTGTGTACCCCAAATCAACTCAAGATGAAGCCCACTTCCACTGCATTGGTTCCAGAGCCATCTCGCATTCCACATCATACATGACAAGTGGCTTGACTTCCTTTAGGCAACTTCAGAGATTCCCTGAGACACCCGTCTCCAGTCAAGAGTAAAACCAATTTCTGCAGAAAAGCTCGAGGAAAGTTCTGTGCACCCCTTATCATCTCGAGATGAGAACTGATTCCCTGGCTTCGACTGAAGAAGTAAGCAAACTTTAGACAAGCACCTCAAGAGGAGGCCTCCATCCCCAGTAGGTACGTGAGAGGGACCCTGAGTTTGCTGCCAAAATTGGAATGGACACCGAGATGCCCTGACTTGAAAGAAGGCCAGATTTCCCTGCAGTGGCTTGAATGCAGGCTCGTCTTTCATCTCACAAGATGAAGGGATGTCTGAATCCCCTGTGGAGACCCTGGAGAAAGCCCTAGGTCCTTGCCTTATCTGAACAGGATGCCTCACATCCCTTTGACACCTCTAGAGGCACGTGGAGTTCAGTGCTTCAAAAGGTGACAATGCCTGACTCTCCGTGAAAATTGATAGAAATCCCAATATCACTGTGGAAACTAGAAAGGGACACTGGGTCTCCCTCCTCACATCTAGAAGCGTGCCTATTGATCTGCCAAGCCTCGTGGAGATTCATGAGGGTTCCCTGGAAACTAGACAGGAGACCTGACGTCATTGAACAAACATGAGTTTTAAATGACCATTCCCGCCGTACCTTGAAAATATACCCCAGCATCCCACCGCAACTGGAGAAAGGCCATGACAGTTCCCACTCACTGCGGGATGAGGCCCGATTCCTCTGCATTGCATGCAGAGCAATTACATGTTCCCAATCAAACACATAAGGAGCCTTGATTTGCTTGATGGAACTCCAGAGCATCACCAAGAACACTGCCACAAGTCTAGAAGGACACTGATGTCATTGTAGGAACACGAAATAGCTTTCTCTACCCCAAATCAACTCTAGATTAAGCCCGATTCCCCTGCATTGGCTCCAGAGCCACCCCGTGTTCCAAATCATGCATGACAAGTGGCTTGAGTTCCTTTAGGCAACTCTAGAGTTTCCCTGAAACACACGTCTCAAGTCTAGAGGAACACAAATTTCAGCACAGCACCTCACAGAAATCTCTGTGCACTCCATATCGTCTCGAGGTGAGAGATGATTCCCTGGCTTCGACTGAAGAGGTAAGTCAACATTCCCCAAGCACCTCAAGAGGAGGCTTCCGACAGCAATAGGTATGTGAGTGGTACCCTCAGTTTGCTGCCTCAAGTGGCATGGACACCGAGAAGCCCTGACTCGAAAGAACGGCTGATTTCCCTGCAGTGGCTTGAATGAAGGCTTGCCTTTCATCTCATAAGATGGAGGGATGTCTGAGTTCCCTGTGGAGAGAGAAAGAGCTAGGCCCCCACCTCATTTGGACAGGAGGCCTCATATCCCTTTGAAACCTCGTGAGGCACACAGAGTTCAATGTTTCAAAAGGTGATGATGCCTGACTCTTGTTGAAAATTGATAGGAATCCCAATATCACTGTGCCAACTAGAAAGGGACACTGGGTCTCCCGCCTCACTTCGAGAAGCATCCGTATTGCCCTGACAAGCCTCGTGAAGATTCCTGAGGTGTCTCTCGTAACTAGACAGGAGTATTGATGTCGCTGAACAAACACGTGTTTTGAATGGCCATCCCCGCCGTAACTTGAGAATATACCCCAGGTTCCCACTGCACCTTGAGAAGAACCTTGAGACTTCCCCTTCGCCGCAAGATGATGCCTTATTCCCCTGCATTGCATGCAGAGAAATTCCATGTTCCCCATCAAACACGTAAGGAACATTGATTTTCTTGATGGAACTCCAGAGAGTCCCCAAGAACACTGTCACAAGTCTAGAAGGACACCAATGTTACCACAGGAACACGAAATAGCTCGGTGTACCCCAAATCACCTCAAGATGAAGCCCAATTCCTCTGCATTGGATCCAGAGACATCCCACGTTCCACATCATATAAGACACGTGGCTTGACTTCCTTTAGGCAACTCCAGAGATTCCCTGAGACACCCATCTCAAGTCTAGAGGAACACCAATTTCAGCACAGCAACTCAAGGAAAGCTTTGTGCACCCCACATCATTTTGAGATGAGAGTTGATTCCCTGGCTTCGAATGAAGAGGTATGACAACTTTCCACAAGCACCTAAAGGGGAGGCTTCCCTCAGCAAAGGTATGTGAGACGGACCTTGAGTTTGCTGCCTCAAGTGGAACGGACACCGAGATGCCCTGACTTGAACAAGGCTGGATTTCCCGGCAGTAGCTTGAATGCAGGCTCGTCTTTCCTCTCACAAGATGAAGGGATGTCTGAATCCCCTGTGGAGACCCTAGAGAAAGCCCGAGGTCCAGGCCTCATCTGGACAGGAGGCCTCACATCCCTTTGACACCTCGAGTGGTACGTGGAGTTCAATGCTTCAAAAGGTGATGATGCCTGACTCTCTTTGAAAATTGATAGGAATCTCAAGATCACTGTGGCAACTAGAAAGGGACTCTGGGTCTCCCACCTCAGCTCGAGAAGGGTCTGTGTTGCCCTGCCAAGCCTCAAGGATATTTCTTATGTGTCCCTCATCACTAGACGGGAGTCCTGACGTCGCTGAACAAACATGAGCTCTGAAGGATCATTTGCTCCGTAACTGGAGAATATACCCCAGGTTCCCAGAGCAACTCGAGAAAAACCAGGAGACTTCCCCCTCACCACGAGATGAGGCCCGATTCCACTGCTTTGTATGTAGAGCATTTCCGAGTTCCCAATCAAACACGTAAGGAGCCTTGATTTGTGTGATAGAACTCCAGAGAGTCCCAAGAACACTGTCAGAAGTCTAGAAGGACACTGATTTCACTGCAGGCATGCAAAATAGTTCGGTGTACCCCAAATCAAATCAAAATGAAGCCCGATTCCCCTGCATTGGTTCCAGAGCCATCCTGCATTCAACATCATACAGGACAAGTGGCTTGACTTCCTTTAGGCAACTCCAGAGATTCCCTGGGACACCCGCCTCAAGTCTAGAGGGACACCAACTACAGCACTGCAACTAGAGAAAAGCTCCAAGAACCCCAAGTCATCTCGAGATGAGAGATGGTTCCCTGGCTTCGACTGAAGGCATATGCCAACTTTCCACAAGCACCTCAAGAGGAGGTTTCCTTCAGCAATAGGTATGTGAGGGGGAACCTGAGTTTGCTGCCTCAAGTGAAATGGACCCCGAGATGCCCTGACTGGAAAGAAGGCAGGATTTCCCTGCAGTGGCTTGAATGCAGGCTCATCTTTCATCTCACAAAATGATGGGATATCTGAATCCCCTGTGGAGACCCTAGAACAAGACCTAGGCCTCCGACTCAGCTGGAAAGGAGATCTCACATCCCTTTGCCACCTCAAGAGGCACGCATAGTTCAGTGTTTTAAAAGTGATGATGCGTGACTCTTCTTGAAAATTGATAGGAATCCCAATATCACTATGGCAACCAGAAAGGGACCCTCAGTCTCCCGCCTTACTTCGAGAAGTGTCTGTATTGCCCTGCCAAGCCTCGAAAAGATTCCTGAGGTGTCCCTCATAACTAGACAGGAGTCCTTACATCGCTGAACAAATACAAGCTTTGAAGGATCATCCCTGCTGTAACTCGAGAATATACCCCAGTTTTAGGCCGCAACTCGAGAAAAACCATGAGACTTCCCCCTCGACGTGAGATGAGGCCCAATTCCCCTGCTTTGCGTGCAGAGCAATTTCGTGTTCCCAATCAAACACATAAGGAGACTTGATTTGCTTGGTGGAACTCCAGAGAGTCCCCAAGAACACTGTCACAAGTCTAGAAGGACACTGATGTCACCACAGGAAGATGAAATATTTTGGTGTACCCCAAATCAACTTGAGATGAAGCCCGATTCCACTCCATTGGCTCCATAGCCATCCCTCTTTCCACATCATACACGACTATTGGCTAGACTTCATTTGGAAACTCGAAAGATTCCCTGAGACACCAGCTTCAAGTGTAGAGGAACACCAATTTCAGCACAGCAACACAAGGAAAGCTCCGTGCACCACATATCATCTCGAAATGAGAGCTGATTCCATGGCTCCGACTAAAGAGGTAAGGCACTTTCCACAAGCACCTCAAGAGCAGCCTTCCATCAGCAATAGGTATGTGAGAGGGAACCTGAGTTTGCTGCCTCAAGTGGAATGGACACCAAGATGCCCTGACTTGAAAGAAGGCCAGATTTCCCTGCAGTGGCTTAAATGCAGGCTCGTCTTTCATCTCACATGAAGGGATGTCAAAAATGAATGACATCTGAATGAATGTCTGAATCCCCTGTGGAGACCCTAGAGAAAGACCTAGGTTCCTGCCTCATATGGACAGTAGGCCTCAAATCCCTTTGAAACCTCAAGAGGCATGTGGAGTTCAATGCTTCAAAAGGTGACGAGGTCTGACTCTTATTAGAAATTGATAGGAATCCCAATATCACAGTGGCAACTAGAAAGGGAACATTGGTCTAACACCTCACATCGAGAAGCACCTGTATTGCCCTGCCAATCCTCGAGGAGATTCCTGAGGTGTCCCTCGTAACTTGACAGGAGACCTGACATCGCTGAAAAAACACGAGCTTTGAAGGATCATCCCCACCGTAACTCGAGAATATACCCCAGGTTCCCACCACAACTGGAGAAAAACCATGAGATTTCACCCTTGCTGTGAGTTCAGGCCCGATTGCCCTGCCTTGGTGCAGAACAATTCCATGTTCCCCATGAAACATGTAAGGAGCCTTGATTTGCTTGATGGAACTCCAGAGAGTGCTCAAGAACACTGTCACAAGTCTAGAAGAACACTGATGTCACTGCAGGAACATGAAATAGCTCGGTGTACCCCAAACCAACTCAAGATGAAGCCTGATTAACCTGCATTGGCTCCAGAGGCATCCCGCGTTCCACATCATACACGACAACTGGCTTGACTTCCTTTAGACATCTGCAGAGATTCCCGGAGACACCCGTCTCTAGTCTAGAGGAAGGCAAATTTCAGCACAGCAACCCAAGGAAAGCTCCGTGCACCCCATATTGTCTCGAAATGAGAGCTAATTCCCTGGCTTTGACTGAAGAGGTAAGCCAACTTTCCACAAGCACCTCAAGAGGAGGCTTCCCTCAGCAATAGGCATGTGAGAGGGACCCTGAGTTTGCTGCCTCAAGTGGAATGGACACAAAGATGCCCTGAATCGAAAGAAGGCCAGACTTCCCTCATTGGCTTGAATGCAGGCTCATCTTTCATCTCACAAGATGAAGGATGTCTGAATCCCCTGTGGAGACCCTAGAGAAAGCCGTAGGTTCCCACCTCATCTGGACAGGGGGCCTCACATCCCTTTGACACATCGAGAGGCATGCGTTGTTGGATGCTTTAAAAGGTGACGATGCCTGACTCTTCTTGAAAACTGATAGGAATCCCAATGTCACTGTGGCAACTATAACGGGATGCTGGGTCTCATGCTTCACCTCTAGAAGTGTCCTATTGCCCTGCCAAGCCTCTAGGAGATTCCTGAGGTGTCCAACGTAACTAGACAGGAGTCCTGACTTCACTGAAGAAACACGAGGCTTGAAGGGTCATCCTCACTGTAACTCAAGAATATACCCCAGGTTTTCACCACAACTCGAGAAAAACCATGAGACTTCCCCCTCGCCGTGAGATGAGACCTGATTTCCCTGCATTGCATGCAGAGCAATTCTGTGTTCCCCATCAAACACGTAAGGAGACTTGATTTGCTTGATGGAACTCCAGAGAGTCCCCAGGAACACTGTCACAAGTTTAGAGGAACACTGATGTCACCACAGGAACACGAAATATCTCAGTGTACCCGAAATCAAATGTAGATGAAGCAGGCTTCACATTCATTGGCTCCAGAGCCATCCCTCGTTCCACATCGTATATGACAAGTGGCTTGACTTCCTTTAGGCAACTCCAGAGATTCCCTGAGACACCTGTCTCAAGTCTAGAGGAACACCAATTACAGCACAAGTTTAGAGGAACACCAATTTCAGCACAGCAACTCGAGGAAAGCTCCGTGTACCCCATATCATCTCGAGATGAGAGCTGATTCCCTGGCTTAGACTGAAGAGGTAAGCCAACTTTCCACAAGCACCTCAAGAAGAGGCTTTCCTCAACTATAGGTATGTGAGAGGCACCCTGAGTTTGTTGCCTCAATTGGAAAGGACACCGTGATGCCCTGACTCAAAAGAAGGCCGGATTTCCCTCCATTGGCTTGAATGCAGGCTCATCTTTCATATCACAATATGAAGGGATATCTGAATCCCCTGTGGAGACCCTAGAGAAAGCCCTAGGTCCCCATCTCATCTGGACAGGAGGCCTGACATCTCTTTGACACCTTGAGAGGAACATGGAGTTCAATGCTTCAAAAGGTACGATCCCTGACTCTACTTGAAAATTGATATGAATCCCAGTATCCACGTGGCAACTAGAAAGGGGCACTCAGTCTCCCGCCTCAATTCATGAAGCGTCCGTATTGCCCTGCCAAACCTCTAGGAGACTCCAGAGGTGACCCTCATAACTAGACAGGAGTCCTGACATAACTGAACAAACACGAGTTTTGAATGGCCATGCCCGCCGTAACTCGAGAATATAGCGCAGCTTCTTGCTGCAACTCGAGAAAAATCATAAGACTTCTCCCTCGCCGTGAAATGAGGCCCAATTCCCCTGTATTGTGTGCAGAGCAATTCCATGTTCCCCATCAAACATGTAAGGAGCCTTGATTTGCTTGATGGAACTCCAGAGAGTCCCCAAGAACACTGTCACAAGTCTAGAAAGACACTGATGTCACTGCAGGACTGCAAAATAGCTCTGTGTACCCCAAATAAACTCCACATGAAGCACAATTTGCCTGCACTGGCTCCAGGGCCCTCCCGCATTCCAAGTCAGACACGACAAGTGGCTTGACTTCCTTTAGGCAACTCCAGAGTTTCCCTGAAACACTCATCTCAAGTCAAGAGGAACACAAATTTCAGCACAGCAATTCGAGGAAATCTCTGTGCACCACATATTGTCTGGAGATGAGAGCTGATTCCCTGGCTTGTACTGAAGAGGTAAGCCAACTTTCCACAAGCATGTCAAGAGGAGGCTTCCCACAGAAATAGGTATGTGAGAGGGACCCTGAGTTTGCTGCCTCATTTGGAATGGACATCGAGATGCTCTGACTCGAAAGAAAGCCGGATTTCCCTGCATGGCTTGAATGCAGGCTCACCTTTCATCTCAGAAGATGAAGGGATGTCTGAATCCCCTGTGGAGACCCTAGAGAAAGCCCAAGGTCCCCGCCTCATTTGGAGGGAGGCCTCATATCCCTTTGACACCTCGAGAGGCATGCAGAGTTCAATACTTCAAAAGGTGATGATGCCTGAGTCTTGTTGAAAATTGATAGGAATCCCAATATCACTGTGGCAACAAAAAAGGGACCCTGGGTCTCCCGCCTCACCTCGAGAAGTGTCTGTATTGCCCTGCCAATCCTCGATGAGATTCCTGAGGTGTCCCTCATAACTAGACAGGAGTCCTGACGTCACTGAACAAACACGAGTTTGAAATGGCCATCCACACCGTAACTCGAGAATATACCCCAGGTTCCTGCCACAACTCGAGAAAAATCATGAGACTTCCCCTCGCTGTGAGTTGAGGCCCAATTTCCTTCATTGCGTGCAGAGCAATTCCATGTTCCCCATCAAACATGTAAGGAGGCTTGATTTGCCTGATGGAACTCCAGAGATTCCCCAACAACACTGTCACAAGTCTAGAAGGACTCTGATGTCAACGAAGGTACGAGAAATATCTCAGTGTACCTCAATTCAACTCCAGATGAAGGCTGATTTGCCTGCACTGGCTCCAGAGCCATCCAACGTTCCAAATCATACACGACAATTGGCTTGACTTCCGTTAGGCAACTCCAGAGATCCCTGAAACACCTGTCTCAAATCTAAAGGAACACACATTTCAGCAGAGCAATTCGAGGAAATCTCTCTGCACCTCATATCGTCTCGAGGTGAGAGCTGATTCCCTGGCTTCGACTGAAGAGGTAAGCCAAATTTCCACAAGCACCTCAAGAGGAGGCTTTACAGAGCAATAGGTATGTGATTGGGTCCCTGAGTTTGCTGCCTCAAGTGGAATGGACACCGAGATGCCCTGACATGAAAGAAGGCCAGATTTCCCTGCAGTGGCTTGAATGCAGGCTCATCTTTCATCTCACAAGATGAAGGGATGTCTGAATCGCCTGTGGACACCCTAGAGAAAGCCCTAGGTTCCCGCCTCATCTGGACAGGAAACCTCACATCCTTCGAAACCTCAAGAGGCACGTGGAGTTCAATGCTTCAAAAGGTGACGATGCCTGACTTTTGTTGAAAATTGATAGGAATCCCAATATCACCGTGGCCACTAGAAAATGACATTTGGTCTCCTGCCTCACCTCGAGAAGCATCCTTCTTTGCCTGACAAGCCTGGTGGAGATTCCTGAGTTGTCCCTCGTAACCAGAGAGGAGTCATGACATCGCAAAACAAACACGAGTTTTGAATGGCCATCCCCACTGTAACTCGAGAATATACATCAGGTTCCCGCTGTAACTCGAGAAAAACCATGCAACTTCCTCCTCACCATGAGATGAGGCCCGATTCCCCTGCATTGCATGCAGTGCAATTCCATGTTCCCCATCAAACACGTATGGACCTTGATTTGCTTGATGGAACTCCAGAGAGTCCCCAAGAACACTGTCACAAGTCTAGAATGACACTGATGTCACCACAGGAATGTGAAATAGCTCGGTGTACACCAAACCAAGATGAAGCCCAACATAACTAGACAGGAGTCCCGACTTTGCTGAAGAAACACGAGGCTTGAAGGATCATCCTCACTGTAACTCGAGAATATACCCCAGGTTCTCGCCACAACTCGAGAAAAACCATGAGACTTCCCCCTCGGCATGAGATGAGACCTGATTTCCCTGCATTGCATGCAGAGCAATTCCGTGTACCCCATCAAACACGTAAGGAGACTTGATTTGCTTGATGGAACTCCAGAGAGTCCCCAGGAACACTGTCACAAGTCTAGAAGGACACTGATGTCACCGCAGGAATGCAAAACAGCTAGGTGTACTCCAAATCAACTCAAGATGAAGCCCAATTCTTCTATATTGGCTCAAGAGCCATCCGGCATTCCACATCATACACGACACGTGGCTTAACTTCTTTTAGGCAGATCCAGATATTCCCTGAGACACCCGTCTCAAGTCTAGAGGAACACCAATTCCAGCACAGCAACTCGAGGAAAGCTCCCCGCAATCCATACTGTCTCGAAATGAGAACCTATTCCCTGGCTTTGACTGAAGAGGTAAGCCAACTTTCTACAAGCACCGCAAGAAGAGGCTTCCCACAGCAATAGGTATGTGAGAGGGACCCTGACTTTTTGCCTCAAGTGGAATGGACATCGAGATGCCCTGAATCAGCAGAAGCACGGATTTCCCTGCAGTGCCCTGAATGCAGGCTTGTCTTTCATCTCACAAATGAAGGGATGTCTGAATCCCCTGTGGAGACCCTAGAGAAAGCTCTCTGTCCCCGCCTCATCTGGACAGAAGGCATCACATCCCTTTGACACATCGAGAGTCTCGCGGACTTCAATGCTTCAAAAGGTGACGATGCCTGACTCTTCTTGAAAATTGATAGGAATCCCAATATAACTGTGGCAACTATAAAGGGACACTGTGTCTCTCGCCTCACCTCGAGAAGCGTCTGTATTGCCCTGCCAAGCCTCGAGGAGATACCTGAGGTGTCCCTCATAACTAGACAGGACTCCTGATGTCGCTGAACAAACACGAGCTTGAAGGTTCATCCCTGTCGTAACTCGAGAATATACTCCACGTGCCCGCTGCAGCTTGAGAAAAACCAAGAGAATTCTCTCTCGCCACAAGATGAGGCCCGTTTCCCCTGCATTGCGTGCAGAGCAATTCCATGTTCCCCATCAAACATGTAAGGAGCCTTGATTTGCTTGATGGAACCCCAGAGAGTCCCCTAGAACACCCTCACAAGTCTAGAAGCACACTGATGTCACCGCAGGAATGCAAAATAGCTCAGTGTACCCCAAATCAAGTTGAGATGAAGCCCGATTCCCCTGCATTGTCTCCAGAGCCATCTCGCATTCCACATCACACAAGACAAGAGGCTTGACTTCATTTAGGCAAATCCAGAGATTCCCTGAGACACCTGTCTCAAGTCTAGAGGAATACCAATTTCAGCACAGCAATTCGAAGAAAGCTCTGTGCACCAGAAATCATCTCGAGAGGAGAGCTGATTCACTGGCTTCAATTGAAGAGGTAAGCCAACTTTCCACAAGCACCTGAAGAGAGGGCTTCCCTCAGAAATACGTATGTGAGAGGGACCCTGAGTTTGGTGCCTCAAGTCAAATGGCCACACAGATGCCCTGAATTGAAGGAAGGCTGGATTACCCTGCAGTGGCTTGAATGCAGGCTCATCTTTCATCTCACAAGATGAAAGGATGTCTGAATTCACTGTGGAGACCCTGGAGAAAGCCCTAGGTCCCCGCCTCTTCTGGACAGGAGGCCTCACATCCCTTTGACACCTCGAGAGGCACCCAGAGTTCAAAGCTTCAAAAGGTGACAATGCCTGACTCTTGTTGAAAGTTGATAGGAATCCCAATATCACTGTGGCCACTAGAAAGGGACCCTTGGTCTCCCGCGTCAACTCGAGACGAGTCCGTATTGCCCTGCCAAGCCTCGAGGAGATTCCTGAGGTGTCCCTCATGACTAGACAGGAGTCCTGACATTGCTGAACTAACACGAGCTTTGA
The DNA here is from genome assembly GCA_012922965.1 of Capreolus pygargus. NCBI lineage: Eukaryota > Metazoa > Chordata > Mammalia > Artiodactyla > Cervidae > Capreolus > Capreolus pygargus. The sequence continues at coordinate 122,682 of SNSB01090966.1, read as the reverse complement.
AGGATCATCCCCACCATAATTGGAAAATACACCCCATGTGCCTGCCCCAACTCGAGAAAAATGATGATACTTCCTTCTGCCACGAGATGAGGCCCGATTCCGCTGCATTGCATGCAGAGCAATTCCATGTTCTCCATCAAACACGTAAAGAGCCTTGATTTCCTTGATGGAACACAAGGGAGACCGCAAGAACACTGTCACAAGTCTAGAAGGATACTGACGTCAACGCAGTAATGCGAAAAAACTCAGTGTACCCCAGATTACTCGAGGTGAAGCCCAATTTCCCTCTACTGGCTCCAGAGAAATCCAGTGTTCCACATCATACATGACAAGTGGCTTGACTTTCTTTAGGCAACTTCAGAGATTCCCTGAGACACACGTCTCAAGTCTAGAGGAACACCAATTTCAGCACAGCAACATGAGGAAAGCTCCATGCACCCCATATCTTCTTCAGATGAGAGCTGATTCCCTGGCTTCGACTGAAGAAGTAAGCCAACTTTCCACAAGCACCTCAAGAGGAGACTTCCCTCAGTGGTAAGTATGTGAGAGGGACCCTGAGTTTGCTGCCTCAAGTGGAATGGAAACCGAAATGCCCTGACTCGAAAGAAGGCCGGATTTCCCTGCAGTGGCTTGAATGCAGGCTTAACTTTCATCTCACAAGATGAAGGGATGTCTGAATCCCCTGTGGAGAACCTAGAGAAAGCCCTAGGACACGCCTCATCTGGACAGGAGGCCTCACATCACTTTGACACCTCGAGAGGCATCTGGAGTACAATGCTTCCAAAGGTGACGATGCCTGACTCTTCTTGAAAATGATAGTAAAAACAATATCACCGTGGCAACGAGAAAGGGACACTGGGTCTCCTGCCTCACCTCAAGAAGCGTCCGTATTGCCCTGCCAAGCCTCGAAGAGATTCCTGAGGTGTCCCTCATAACTAGACAGGAGTCTTGACGTCACTGAACAAACATGAGCTTTGAAGGATCATCCCTCAGTAACCCGAAAATATGCCCCAGGTTCCCACTGCAACTTGAGAAAAACTATGAGACTTACCCCTCACTGCGAGATGAGGCCTGATTCTCCTGCATTGCTTGCAGAGCAAATCCATGTTTCCCATCAAACATGTAAGGAGCCTTGATTTGCTTGATGGAACTCCAGAGAGTCCCCAAGAACACTGTCACAAGTCTAGAAGGACACTGATGTCACCGAAGAATACAAGTTACTCGATGTACCCCAAATCAACTTGAGATGAAGCCCGATTTCCCTGCATTGGCTCCAGAGCCATCCCACGTTCCACATCATAGACGACAAGTGGCTTGACTTCCTTTAGGCAGCTAGAGAGATTCCCTGTGTCAACCGTCTCAAGTCTAGTGGAACACCAATTTCAGCACAGCACTTCAAGGAAAACTCCGTGCACCCCATATCATCTCGAGATGAGAGCTGATTCCCTGGCTTCAACTGAAGAGGTAAGCCAACTTTCCACAAGAACCTCAAGAGGAGGCTCCCTCAGCAATAGGTATGTGATAGCAACTGTGACATTGCTGCCTCAAGTGGAATGGACACCCAGATGCCCTGACTCAAAAGAAGGCCGGATTTCCAAGCAGTGGTTTGAATGCAGGCTTGTCTTTCATCTCGCCAGAGGAAAGGATTTCTGAATCCCCTGTGAAGACGTTAGTGAAAGCCCTAGGTCCCCGCCTTATCTCGACAGGAGGCCTCACAACCCTTTGACACCCCGAGAGCCATGGGGAGTTCAATGCTTCAAAAGGTGATGATGCCTGACTCTTCTTGAAAATTGGTAAGAGTCCCAATGTCACTGTGGCAACTATAAAGGGACCCTCGGTCTCCTGCCTCACCTCGAGAACTGTCTGTATTGCTCTGCCAAGCCTCGAGGAGATTCCTGAGTTGTCCCTCGTAACTAGACAGGAGTCCTGATGTTGCTGAACAAACAAGAGTTTTGAATGTATGTCCCCGCCGTAACTTGAGAATATACCCCAGGTTCCCGCTGCAACTCGAGAAAAACAATGAGACTTCCCCCTCGACGTGAGATGAGGCCTGATTCCCCTGCATTGTGTGCAGAGCAATTCCATGTTCCCCATTAAACACGTAAGGAGCCTTGATTTCCTTGATGGAAATCCAGAGAGTCCCCTAGAACACTGTCACAAGTCTAAAAGGACAATGATGTCACTTCACAAATGCTAACTAGCTCAGTGTACCCCAAATCAACTCGAGATGAAGCCTGATTCCCCTGCATTGGCTCCAGAGCAATCCTGCATTCCATATCATACATGACAAGTGGCTTGACTTCCTTTACGCAACTCCAGAGATTCCCTGAGACACCCGTCTCAAGTCTCTAGGAACACCAATTTCAGCACAGCAACTCGAGGAAAGCTCCGTGCACCCCATATCTTCTTGAGATGAGAGCTGATTCCCTGGCTTCAACTGAAGAGGTAAGCCAACTTTCCACAAGAACCTCAAGAGGAGTCTTCCCTCAGCAATAGGTATGTGAGAGGGAACCTGAGTTTGCTGCCTCAAGTGTAGGGGACACTGCAATGACCTGACTTGAAAGAAGGCCGGATTTCCCTGCAGTGGCTTGAATGAAGGCTTGTCTTTCATCTTACAAGATGAAGGGATGTCTGAATCCCCTGTGGAGACCCTAGAGAAAGCCAGTGGTTTCTGCCTCATCTCGACAGGAGGCCTCACATCCCTTTGACACGTCGACAGGCATGCCGAGTTAAATGCTTCAAAAGGTAACGATGCCTAACTCTGCTTGAAAATTAATAGTAATCCCAATATAACTGTGCCAAATGGAAAGGGACACTGGGTCTCCTGCCTCATGTTGAGAAGCATCCATAATTTCCTGCCAAGCCTTGTGGAGATTCCTGAGGTGTCACTTGTAACTACACAGGAGTCCTGATGTCGCTGATCAAACACGAGTTTTGAAGGGCCATCCCCATCATAAGTGGAGGATATACCCCAGGTTCCTACCTCAGATCGAGAAAACCACAAGACTTCCACCTCGCCACGAGATGAAGCCCGATTCCTCTGCATTGCTTGCAGAGAAATTCCATGTTCCCCATGAAACACATAAGGCGCCTTGATTTGCTTGATGGAACTCCAGAGAGTCCGCAAGATCACAGTCACAAGGCTAGAACGACACTGATGTCACCACAGGAATGTGAAATAGCTTGGTGAACCCCAAATCAACTCTAGAATAAGCCAGATACCCCTGCATTGCCTCCAGAGATATCCTGCATTCCACATCATACACGACAAGTGGCTTGACTTCCTTTACGCAACTTCAGAGATTCCCTGAGAACCCGTTTCAAGTCTAGATGAACACCAGTTTCAGCACAGAAACTCCAGGATAGCTCCGTGAACCCCATACCATCTTGAGATGAGAGCTGATTCCTGGCTTTGACTGTAGAGGTAAGCCAACTTTCCACAAGCACCTCAAGAGGAGGCTTCCCTCATCAATAGGTATATGAAAGGAACCCTGAGTTTGCTGCCTCAGTTGGAATGGACACTGAGATCCCCTGTCTCGAAAGAAGGTTGGATTTCCCTTCAGTGGCTTGAATGTAAGCTTGTCTTTCATCTCACAAGATGAATGGATGTCTGAATCCCCTGTGGAAACCCTAGAGAAAGTCTTAGGTCCCCACCTCACATGGACAGGTGCCCTCACATCATTTTGACACCTCAAGAGACATGCGGAGTTCAATGCTTCAAAAGATGACGATGCCTGACTCTTGTTGAAAATTGATAGGAATCCCAATATCACTGTGGCAACTAGAAAGGGTCCGTCGGTCTCCTGCCTAACTTCGAGAGGCATCCATATTGCCCTGCCAAGCCTTTTGGAGATTCCTGAGGTTTCCCTTGTAACTAGACAGGAGTCCTGACGTTGCTGAACACACAAGAGTTTTGAATGGCAATCCCCACCGTAACTCGTAAATGTACCCCAGGTTCCCTTCGCAACTCGAGAAAATATATGAGACTTCCCCCTCGCTGCGAGGTGAGGCCAGATTGCCCTGCATTGCATGGAGAGCAATTCCATGTTTCCCATCAAACATGTAAGGAGGCTTGATTTGCCTGATGGAACTCCAGAGAGTCCCCAAGAACACTGTCACAAGTCTAGAAGGACACTGATGTCAATGCAGGAATGCGAAATAGCTCGGTGTACCCCAAATCAATTAGAGATGAAGCCCATATCCCCTGCATTGGCTCCAGGGCCATCCCGCATTCCACATCATAGATAACAACAGGCTTGACTTCCTTTAGGCAACTCCAGAGATTCCCTGAGACACCCGTCTCAAGTCTAGAGGAACACCAATTTCAGCATAGAAACTCGAGGAAAGTTCCATGCATCCCATATCATCTCAAGATGAGAGCTGATTCCCTGGCTTTGACTGAAGTGGTAAGCCAAATTTCCACAAGCACCTCAAGAGGAGACTTCCATCAGCAATAGGTATGTAAGAGGGACCCTGACTTTGCTGCCACAAGTGGAATGGACACTGAGATGCCCTGCCTCGAAATAAGGCCAGATTTCCATGCAGTGGCTTGAATGCAGGCTCATCTTTCATCTCATGAGATGAAGGAATGTCTGAATCCCCTGTGGAGACCCTAGAGAATGCCTTAGTCCCCGCCTCATCTGGACAGGAGGCCTCACATCCCTTTGACACCTCGAGAGGCATGTGGAATTCAATGCTTCAAAAGGTGATGATGCCTGACTCATGTTGAAAATTGATAGGAAACCCAAAATCACTGTGGCAACTAGAAAGGGACCCTTGGTATCCCGCCTCACCTCAAGAACCATCCGTATTGCCCTGCCAATCCTCCTGGAGATTTCCGAGGTGACCTTGTAACTAGACAGGAGTTCTGACGTCGCTGAACAAACACGAGTTTTGATTGGCTATCTCCGCCATAACTCGAGAAAAACCATGAGAGTTCCCCCTCGTCGTGATGAGGCCCGATTCCCCTGCATTGTGTGCAGAGCAATTCCGTGTTCCCCATCAAACACATAAGGAGCCTTGATTTGCTTGATGAATCTCCAGATTGTTCACAAGAACACTGTCACAAGTCTAGAAGGACACTGATGTCACCGAAGGTACTTGAAATATCTCGGTGTACCAAAAATCAACACAAGATGAAGGCTGCTTCCCCTGTATTGACCCCAGAATTATCCAGTGTCCACATGATACATGGCTTGACTTCCTTTAGGCAACTCCAGAGATCCCCAGAGATACCCGTCTCAAGTCTAGAAGTACACCAATTTCAGCACAGCAACTGGAGGAATGCTCTGTGCACCCGATATCTTGCGATGAGAGCTGATTCCCTGGCTTCGACTGAAGAGGTAAGCCAACTTTCCAAAAGCACCTGAAGAGGAGACTTCCCTCAGCAATAGGTATGTGAGAGGGACCCTGATTTTTCTTCCTCAAGTGGAATGCAAATGGAGATGCCTGACTGGAAAGAAGGCCAGATTCCCTGCAGTGGCCTGAAAGCCAGCTAGTCTTTCATTTCACCAGATGAAGGGATGTCTGAATCCCCTGTGGAGACCATAGAGAAAGTCCAAGGTCCCAGCCTCATCTGGACAGGAGGCCTCACATCCCTTTGACACCTCGAGAGGCACATGGAGTTCAGTGCTTCAAAAGATGATGATGCCTGACTCTTGTTGAAAATTGATAGGAATCCCAATACCACTGTGGTAACTACAAAGGGACCCTGGGTTTCCCAGCTCACATCGAGAAGTTTCCGTGTTGCCCTGCCAAAACTCTAGAAGATTCCTGAGGTGTCCTTCGTAACTAAACAGGAGTCCTCACGTTGCTGAACAAACATGAGCTTTGAAGGATCATCCCCGCAGTAACTCAAAAATATACCCCAGACACCCACCGCAACCCGAGAAAAACAATGAGACTTCCCCTCGCCGCGAGATGAGTCCCGATTCCTCTACATTGCATGAAGAGCAATTTCGTGTTCCCAATCAAACACGTAAGGAGCCTTGATTTGCCTGATGGAACTCCAGAGAGTCCCCAAGAACACTGTCAAAAGTCTTGAGGGACACTGATGTCACCGCAGGAATGCAAAAGAGCTCAGTGTACCCCAAATCAACTCGAGATGAAGCCAATACCCCTGCATTGGCTCCAGAGCCATCCTGCATTCCACATCATACATGACCAGTGGCTTGACTTCCTTTAGGCAAGTCTAGAGATTCCCTGAGACACCTGTCTCAATTCTAGAGGAACACCAGTTTCAGCACAGCAACTTGAGGAAAGCTCTGTGCACCCCAAATCGTCTCTAGATGAGAGCTGATTTCCTGCCTTTGACTGAAGTGGTATGCCAACTTTCCACAAGCACCTCAAGAAGTGGCTTCCCACTGCAATATGTATGTGAGAGGGACCCAGATTTTGCTGCCTCAAGTGGAATGGACACCGAGATGCCCTGACTTGAAAGATTGATGGATTTCCCTGCAGGGGCTTGAATGCACTCTCGTCCTTCACCTAACATGATGAAGGGATGTCTGAATCAACGGTAGAGACCTAGAGAAAGCCCTTGGTCCCCGCCTCATCTGGACAGGAGGCCTCACATCCCTTTGACACCTCGAGAGGCACGTGGATTTCGACGCTTCAAAAAGTGACGATGCCTGACTCTTCTTGAAAATTGATAGGAATCCCAATATCACTGCGGCAACTAGAAAGGGACCCTCTGTCTCCTGCCTCATCCTGAGAAGAATCCTTTTGCCCTGCCAAGCCTCGTGGAGATTTCTGAGGTGTCCCTAGTAACTAGACAGGAGTCCTGTCTTCACTGAACAAACACGAGTTTTGAATGGCCATCCCCTCCGTAACTCGAGATTATACCCTAGGTTCCTGCCGGAACTCGAGAAAATTATGGAGACTTTCTCCATGCCGCAAGATGAAGGCTGATTCCCCTGCATTGTGTGCAGAGCAATTCTGTGTTCCCAATCAAACATGTAAGGAGCCTTGATTTGTTTGATGGAACTACAGAGAGTCCCAAAAAACACTGTCACAAGTCTAGAAGGACACTGATGTCACTGCAGGAATGTGAAATAACTTGGTGTACCTCAAGTCAACTCGAGATGAAACCCAAAACCCTTCATTGTCTCCAGAGCCATCCCGCATTCCAAATCATGCACGACAAGTGGCTTGACTTCTTTTAGGCAACTCCAGAGATTCCCTGAGTCACCCGTCTCAAGTCTAGAGGAACACGAATTTCAGCACAGCAACTCGAGGAAAGCTCTGTGCACCCCAAATCATCTCGAGATGGAGCTGAATACCTGGATTCAACTTAAGAGGTAGGCCAACTTTCCACAAGCACCTCAAGAGGTGGCTTCCCTCAGCAATAGGTATGTGAAAGGGACCATGATATTGCTGCCTGAAGTGGAATGGACACCGAGATGCCCTGACTGAAAAGAAGACCGGATGTCCCTGCAGTGGCTTGAATGCAGGCCCATCTCTCATCTTACAAGATGAAGGGATGTCTGAGTCCCCTGTGGAGACCCTAGAGGCAGCCATAGTTCCCGCCTCATCTGGACAGGATGTCTCATATCCCTTTGACACCTCGAGAGGCACGCGCAGTTCAAAGCTACAAAAGATGATGGTGCCTGACTCTTGAAAATTTATAGGAATCCTAATATCACTGTGGAAACTAGAAAGGGACCCTCGGCCTCCCGCCTCACCTCGAGAAGCATCCGTATCGCCCTGCCAAGCCTCGTGGAGATTCCTGAGGTTTTCCTCGTAACTAGACAGGAGTCCTGACGTCGCTGAACAAACACGAGTTTTGAATGGCCATCCCCGCCGTAACTTGAGAATGTACCCCAGGTTCCTGTGGCAACTCGAGAACATATATGAGACTTCCCCATTGCCGGGAGATGATGCCCAATTCCCCTGCATTGTGTGCAGATCAATTCCATGTTCCCCATCAAACATGATAGGAGCCTTGATTTCCTTGATGTAAATCCAGAGAGTATGCAAGAAGGCTGTCACAAGTCTAGAAGGACACTGATGTCACTGCAGGAATGTGAAATAGCTCAGTGTACCCCAATTCAACTCGAGATGAAGCTATATTCCCCTGCATTGGCTCCAGTCATCCCACGTTCCACATCATACATGACAAGTGGGTTGACTTCCTTTAGACAACTCCTAAGATTCCCCGAGACACCCTTATCATGTCTAGAGGAACACCAATTTCAGCACAGAAACTCTATGAAAGCTTCCTGCACCCCAAATTGTCTCGAGATGAGAGCTGATTCCCTGGCTTCAACTGAAGAGGTATGCCAACTTTCCACAACCACCTCAAGAGTAGGCTTCCCTTAGCAATAGGGATGTGAGATGGACCCTGAATTTGCTGCCTCAAGTGGAATGGACAAAGAGATGCCCTGAGTCGAAAGAAGACTGGGTTTCCCTGCAGTGGCTTGAATGCAGGCTCGTCTTTTTTCTCAGAAGATGAAGGGATGTCTGAGTATCATGTGGAGACCCTAGAGAAAGCTCTAGTTCCCCATCTCATCTGGACAGGAGGCCAGGAGGAGGCCAGAGGGAGGAGTCAAGATGGCGAGTAATAGGACAGGGAGATCACTTTCTCTCCTACAAATTCATCGAAAGAACAATTGAACCGTGAACAAAGTTTACAAAACAACTTCTGATCACTAGCAGCGGACATCAGGCGCCCAGAAAAGCAGCCCATTGTCTTCAAAGGGAGGTAGGACAAAATATTAAAGATTAAAAAGGGAGACAAAAGAGCTAGGGATGGAGAACCGTCCTGGGAATGGAGTCTTAATAGAGGAAGTTTCCAATCAGTAGGAAACCCTCGCGCTGGTGGGTGTGGGGGAAGTTTTCAAATCTCGGAGGGCAACCTAACTGGGAGGAGAAATTAAATAAGGCCCACAGATTACGTGCCTAAAAGGTGAAAAGACAGCCCACAGATTGGGAGAAAATAATAGCAAACAAAGCAACAGACAAAGGATTAATCTCAAAAATATACAAGCAACTCCTCCAACTCAACTCTAGAAAAATAGATGACCCAATCAAAAAATGGGCCAAAGAACTAAACAGACACTTCTCCAAGGAAGACATACAGATGGCTAAAAAACACATGAAAAGATGCTCAACATCACTCATATTAGAGAAATGCAAATCAAAACCACAATGAGGTACCATTACATGCCAGTCAGGATGGCTGCTATCCAAGGCTACAAGCAATAAATGCTGGAGAGGGTGTTGAGAAAAGGGAACCCTCTTACACTATTGGTGGGAATGCAAACTAGTACAGCCACTATGTAAAACAGTGTGGAGATTTCTTAAAAAAACTGGAAATAGAACTTCCTCCATATGACTCAGCAATCCCACTTCTGGGCATACACACCAAGTAAACCAGATCTGAAAGAGACACGTGCACCCCAATGTTCATCGCAGCACTGTTTATCATAGCCAGGGCATGGAAGCAACTTAGATGCCCACCCATCAGCAGACGGATGGATAAGGAAGCTCTGGTACATATACACCATGGAATATTAATCAGCCATTAAAAAGAATTCATTTGAATCAGTTCTAATGAGATGGATGAAACTGGAGCCCATTATACAGAGTGAAGTAAGCCAGAAAGATAAAAATCATTACAATATACTAACACATATATATGGAATTTAGGAAGATGTTAATGATAACCCTATATGCCGAACAGAAAAAGAGACACAGATGTATAGAACAGTCTTTTAGACTCTGTGGGAGAAGGCGAGGGAGGGATGTTTCAAGAGAACAGCATCGAAACATGTATATTATCTAGGGTGAAACAGATCACTAGTCCAGGTTGGATGCATGAGACAAGCGCTCAGACTTGGTGTACTGGGAAGACCTAGAGGGATCGGGTGGAGAGGGAGTTGGGAGGAGGGATCGGGATGGGGAACAAATGTAAACCCATGGCTGTTTCATTTCAATGTATGACAAAATCCACTACAATAAAAAAATAATAATTAAAAAACAATAATAATTAAAAAAAAGAAAATTAATAGGAATCCCAATATCACTGTGGCAACTAGAAAGGGACCCTCGGTCTCCCGCTTCACTTCAAGAAGCATCCGTATTGCCCTGCCAAGCCTCATGGAGATTCCTGAGGTCTCCTCGTAACTAGACAGGAGTCCTGATGTCGCTGAACAAACATGGGCATTGAAGGATGATCCCCGCTGTAACTCAAGAATATACCCCAAGTTCCTGCAGCAACTCGAGAAAAACCATGAAACTTCCCCCTCGCCGCAGATGAAGCCCAATTCCCCTGAATTGTGGTCAGAGCAATTCCGTGTCCCCAATCAAACATGTAAGGAGCCTTGATTTGCTTGATGGAACTCCAGAGAGTCCCCAAGAACAGTGTCACAAGTCTAGAAGGACACTGATGTCACTGTAGGAATGGGAAATAGCTCAGTGTACACTAAATCAACTCGAGATGAAGTCCGATTCCCCTTCATTGGCTCCAGAGACATTCCGTGTTCCAGATCATAGTCGACAGGTGACTTGACTTGCTTTAAGCAACACCACAGATTCCCTGAGACACCCGTCTCAAGTCTGGAGGAACATCAGTTTCAGCACAGCAACTCGAGGAAAGCTCCGAGCCCCCCATATCATCTCAAGAGGAGAGGTGATTCCATGGCTTCTACTGAAGAGGTATGCCAACTTTCCACAAGCACGTCAAGTGGAGGCTTCCCTCAACAATAGGTATGTGAGAGGGAACCTGAGTTTGCTTCCTCAAGGTGAATGGACACTGAGATGCCCTGACTCGAAAGAAGGTCGGATTTCCCTGCAGTGGCTTGAATACAGGCTCATCTTTCATCTCACAAGATGAAGGTATGTCTGAATCCCCTGTAAAGACCCTAGAGAAAGCCATAGGTCCCGGCCTCATCTGGACAGGAGGCCTCATATCCCTTTGACACCTCGAGAGGCACGCGGAGTTCAATGCTTCAAAAGGTGACGATTCCTGACTCTTCTTGAAAATCGATAGGAATCCCAATATCACTGTGGAAACTAGAAAGGGAATCTCGGTTTCCTGCCTCACTTCGAGAAGCATCCTTATTGCCCTGCCAAGCATCGTGGAGATTCCTGAGGTGTCTCACGTAAGTATACGGAAGTCCTGACATTGCTGAACTGCCATCCCCACTGTAACTCGAGAATGTACCCCAGGTTCCCGCTGCAACTTGGGAAAAGCCATGAGACTTCCCCTCTTCCAGATGAGGCCTGATTCTCCTACATTGCATGCAGAGCAATTCCGTGTTCCCAATCAAACACATAAGGAGCCTTGATTTGCTTGATGGAAATCCAGAGATTCCGCAAAAACACTGGCACAAGTCTAGAAGGACACTGATGTCACCACAGGAATGCGAAATAGCTCAGTGTAGCCCAAATCAACTCAAGATGAAGCCCGATTACCCTGCATTGGATCCAGAGCCAACCCACGTTCCACATCATACACAACAAGAGGGTTGACTTCCTTTAGGCAACTCCAGAGATTCCCTGAGACACCCGTCTCAAGTCTAGAGGAACACCAATTTCAGCACAGCAACTTGAGCAAAGATTCGTGCACCTAACATAGTCTCGAGATGAGAGCTGATTCCCTGGCGTTGACTGAAGAGGTATGCCAGCTATCTACAAGCACCTCAAGGGGAGGCTTCCATCAGCAATAGGTATGTGAGAGGGAACCTAAGTTTGCTGCCTCAAGTGGAATGAACACCGAGATGCCGTGACTCGAACGAAGGCTGGATTGCCCTGCAGTGGCTTGAATGCAGGCTCATCTTTCATCTCACAAGATGAAGGGATTCCTGAATCCCCTGTGATGACCCTATAGAAAGCCCTAGGTCCTGCCTTTTCTTGAAAGGAGGCCTCACATCCTTTTGACTCCACGAGAGAAAGCGCAGTTCAGTGCTTCAAATGGTGACAATGGCTGACTCTTCCTGAAAAATGATAGGAATCCCAATATCACTGTGCCAACTAGAAAGGGACTCTCCATCTCCCGCCTCACCTCTAGAAGCATCCGTATTACCCTGCCAAGCCTCGTGGAGTTTCCTGAGTTGTCCCTCGTAACTAGGCAGGAGTCCTGACATCGCTGAACAAACACAAGTTTTGAATGGCCATCCCTGCCGTAACTCGAGAAAATACAACAGGTTCCCGATGCAACTTGAGAAAAACCATGAGACTTCCCCCTTGCTGCGAGATGAGGCCCAATTCCCCTGCATTGCATGCAGGGTAATTCCATATTCCTCATCAAACACGTAAGGAGCCTTGATTTGCTTGATGTAACTCAAGAGAGTCCCGAAGAGCACTGCCACAAGTCTAGAAGGACACTGATGTCACTTTTAGGAATGCGAAATTGCTTGGTGTACCCCAAATCAACTCGAGATGAAGCCCAATTCCTCTGCATTGGCTCCAGAGCCATCCCGCGTTCCAAATCATACATGGAAAGAGGCTTGACTTCCTTTAGGCACTTCCAGAGATTCCCTGAGACACCCGTCTCAAGTCTAGAGGAGCACCAATTTCAGAAAAGCAACTCGAGGAAAGCCTCATGAACCACATATCATCTCAAGATGTGAGCTGATTCCCTGGATTCGACTGAAGAGGTAAACCAACTTCCCACAAGCACATCAAGAGGAGGCTTCCCTCAGCAAAACATATGTGAGAGTGAGCCTGAGTTTCTGCGTCAAATGGAGTGGACACCGAGATGCTTTGACTCGAAAGAAGGCTGGATTTCCCTGAAGTGGCTTGAATGAAGGCTCACCGTTCATCTCAGAAGATGAAGGGATGTCTGAATCCCCTGTGGAGACCATAGAGAAAGCCCTAGGTCCCCACCTCATTTGGACAGGAGGCCTCATATCCCTTTGACAGTTCGAGAGGCAGGCGGTGTTCAATGCTTCAAAAGATGACAATGCCTGACACTTGTTGAAAATTGATAGGAATCATAATATCACTGTGGCCACTAGAAAAGGACACTTGGTCTCCCACCTCACCTTGAGAAGTGTCCATATTGCCTTGCCAAGCATCGAGGATATTCAAGATGTGTCCATCATAACCAGACAGGAGTCCTGACTTCGCTGAACAAAAATGAGTCTTGAAGGATTATCCCCGTCGTAACTTGAGAATACACCCAAGGTTCCCGCCATAACTCGAGAAAAACCATGACACATCCCCCTTGAAGTGAGATGAGGCCCGATTCCCCTGCATTGCATGCAGAGCAATTCCGTGTTCCCCACCAAACAGGTAAGCAGCCTTGATTTGCTTAATGGAAATGCAGAGAGTCCCCAAGAATACTGTCACAATTCTAGAAGAACACTTATGTCACTGGAGGAATGCGAAATAGCTCGGCATACTCCAAATCAACTTGAGATGAAGCTCGATTCCCCTGCATTGGCTCCAGTGCCATCCTGTGTTCCACATCATACATGACAAGTGGCTTGACTTCCTTTAGGTGACTACAGAGATTCCCAGAGACATCCGTCTCAAGTCGAGAGGAACACCAATTTCAGCACAGCAACACGAGGAAAGCTCTGTGCATCCCATATCGTCTCGACATCAGAGCTGATTCCCTGGCTTTGACAGAAGCCGTAAGCCAACTTTCCACAAGCACCTCAAGAGGAGTCTTCCCTCAACAATATGTATGTGAGAGGGCCCTGAGTTTGCTTCCTCAAAGGGAATGGACACTGAGATGCCCTGACTAGAAAGAAGGTCAGATTTCCCAGCAGTGGCTTGAATGCAGGCTCACTTTTCATATCAGAAGATGAAGGGATGTCTGAATCCCCTGAGGAGACCCTAGAGAAAGCCCTAGGTACATGCCTCATCAGGCCAGGAGGCCTCACATCCCTTTGACACCTCGAGAGGCACGTGGAGTTCAATGCTTCAAAAGGTGATGGTGCCTGCCTATTGTTGAAAATTCATAAGAATCCCAATATCACTGTGGCAACTAGAAAGGGACCCTGGGCCTCCCATCTCACCTGGAGAACTGTCCGTATTGCCCTGCAAAGCCTCGAAGAGATTCCTGAGGTGTCCCTCATAACTAGAAAGGAGTCCTGACATTGATGAATAAAAAGGAGTCTTTCATGGCCATGCCTGCCATAACTCGAAAATATACTCCAGGTTCCTGCCGCAACAGGAGAAAAGCCATGAAACTTCCCTCTTGCCGTGAGACGAGGCCTGATTCCCGTGCATTATGTGCAGAGCAATTCCGTGTTCCCAATAAAAAACGTAAGGAGCCTTGATTTGCTTGATGGAGCTTCAGAGAGTCCCCAGGAACACTGTCACAAGTCTTGAAGTACACTGACATCACCACATGAATGCGAAATATTTTGGTATACCCCAAATCAACTCGAGATGAAGCCCGATTCCACTGCATTGGCTCCAGAGCCATACTGCATTCCACATCATACACGACAAGTGGCTTGACTTCCTTTAGGCAACTCCAGAGATTCCCTGAGTTACCCTTCTCAAGTCTAGAGGAACACGAATTTCAGCACAGCAACTAGAGGAAAGCTCAGTGCACCACAAATCGTCTAGAGGTGAAAGCTGATTCCCTGGCTTTGACTGAAGAGGTATGCCAACTTTCCACAAGCACCCCAAGAGGAGGCTTCACTCAGCAATATGTATGTGAGAGGGACCCCGAGTGTGCTTCTTCAAGTGGAATGGACACCGAGATGCCCTGACTCGAAAAAAGGCCGGATTTCCCTGCAGTGGCTTGAATGCAGGATCGTCTTTTTTCTCACAAGATGAAGGGATGCCCGAATCCCCTGTGGAGACCCTAGAGAAAGCCCTAGGTCCCCGCCTCATTTGGACAGGAGGCCTCACATCCCTTTGACATCTCGAGAGGCACGCGGAGTTCAATGCTTCAAAAGGTGACATTGCCTGACTCTTGTTGAAAATTGATAGATATTCCAATATCACTGTGTCAACTAGAAGAGACACTCGGTCTCCCGCCTCACCTTAAGAAGCGTCCTTATTGCCCTACCAACCCGTGTGGTGATTACTGAGGTGTCCATCATAACTAGACAGGAGTCCTGACTTCGCTGAACAATAAAGAGTTTTGAATGGCCATCCCTGCAGTAACTCGAGAATATACCAGGTCCTGCCACAACTCAAGAAAAACCATGAGCCTTCCCCCTAGCCGTGAGATGAGGCCCGATTCCCCTGCATTGCATGCAGAGCAATTCCATGTTCTCCATCAAACACGTAAGGAGCCTTGATTTGTTGATTGAATTCCAGAGAGTTCCCAAGAACACTGTCACAAGTCCAGAAGGACAGTGATTTCACCGCAGGAATGTGAAATACCTCAGTGTACCCCAGATCAACTCAAGATGAAGCCAAATTCCCCTTCAATGGCTCCAGAGCCATCCCACATTCCACATGATGCATGACAAGTGGCTTGAGTTCCTTTAGGCAACTCCAGAGATTCCCTGAGTCACCCGTCTCAAGTCTAGAGGAACACGAATTTCAGCAGAGACACTAGTGTAAAGCTCTGTGCACCCCAAATTGTCTCGAGATGAGAGCTGATTCCCTGGCTTCTACTGAAGAGGTATGCCAACTTTCCACAAGCACCTCAAGAGGAGACTTCACTCAGCAATATGTATGTGTGAGGGACCCTGAGTTTGCTGCTTCAAGTGAAATGGACACCGAGATGCCCAGACTCAAAAGAAGGCCAGATTTCCCTGCAGTGGCTTGAATGCAGGCTCTTCTTTCCTCTCACAAGATGAAGGGATGTCTGAGTCCCCTGTGGAGACCCTAGAGAAAGCCCTACGTCCCCACCTCATCTGGACAGGAGGCCTCATATCCCGTTGACAATTCGAGAGGCACACAGACTTCAGTGCTTCAAAAGGTGACGATGCCTGAATCTTCATGAAAATTGATAGGAATCCCAATCTCACTGTGGCAATTAGAAAGGGACACTGGGTCTCCCGACTCACCTCGAGAAGCGTCCGTATGGCCCTGCAAGCTCGAGGAGATTCCTGAGGTGTCCCTCGTAACTAGACAGAAGTCCTGACGTCGCTCAAAGCACACGAGCTTTGAAGGATCATCGTTGCTGTAAATCGAGAATATACCCCAGATTCCCGCCGCAACTCGAGAAAAAACATGAGAATGAGACGTCCCCCTCACGGCGAGATGAGGCCCAATTCCCCTGCATTGCTTGCAGAGGAATTCCTTGTTCCCAATCAAACAAGAAAGGAGACTTGATTTGCTTGATGGAACTCCAGAGAGTCCCCAAGAATACTGTCACAAGTCTAGAAGGACACTGATGTCACTGCAAAAATGCAAAATAGCTTGGTGTACCCCAAATCAACTCGAGATGAAGCCCGATTCCCCTGCATTGGCTCCAGAGCCATCCTGCTTTCCACATCATACACGACAATTGGCTTGACATTTTTTATGCAACTCCTGAGATTCCCTGAGACACCTGTCTCAAGTCTAGAGGAAGATAACTTTCAGCACTGCATCTTGAGGTAAGCTCTGTGCACAAAATATCATCTCGAGATGAGAGCTGATTCCCTGGCTTAGACTCAAGAGGTAAGCCAACTTTCCACAAGCACCTTAAGCGGAGGATTCCCTTAACAATAGGTATGTGAGAGGGACCCTGAGCTTGCTGCCTCAGTTGAAATGGACACCGAGATGCCCAGATTCGAAAGAAGGATGGACTTCCCTGCAGTGGCTTGATTGCAGGCTCGTCTTTTATCTCAGAAGATGAAGGGATGTCTGAATCCCCTGTGGAGACCATAGAGAAAGCCCTAGGACCCCGCCTCATGTGGACAGGAGGCCTCATATCCCTTTGACACTTCGAGAGGCCCACGGAGTTCAATGCTTCAAAAGGTGACGATGCCAGACTCTTATTGAAAATTGATAGGAATCCAAATATCACTGTGGCAAGTAGAAAGGGGCACTGGGTCTCCCGCCGCACCTCGAGAAGTGTCCGTATTGCCCTGACAAGCCAAGAGGAAATTCCTGAGGTGTCCCTCATAACTAGACGGGGGTCATGATGTTGCTAACCAAACACGAGGTTTGAAGGATCATCCTCGTCGTAACTCGAGAGTATACCCCCGGTTTCCGCTGCAACTCTAGCAAAACCATGAGACCTCCCCCTCGCCGCGAGATGTGCCCCGATTTCCCTGCACTGCATGCAGAGCAATTCCGTGTTACCAATCAAACACATTAGTAGCCTTGATTTGCATGATGGAACTCTAGAGAATCCCCAAAAACACTGTCACATGTCTAGAAGGACAATGATATCACTGCAGGAATGCAAAATAGCTCGGTGTACCCAAAATCAACTCGAGATGAAGCCCATTGGCCTGCATTGGCTCCATAGCCATCCTGCGTTCCACATCATACACAACAAGTGGCTTGACTTCCTTTAGGAAACTACAGAGATTCCCTGAGACACCCGTCTCAAGTCTAGAGGATCATCGATTTCAGTACAGAAACTCGAGGAAAGCCCCGTACACCCCTCATTGTCTCGAGATGAGAGCTGATTCCCTGTCTTCGACTGAAGAGGTAAGCCAACTTTCCACAAGCACCTCAAGAGGAGTTTTCCCTCAGCAATAGGTATGTGAGAGGGAACCTGAGTTTGCTGCCTCAAGTGGAATGGACCCCGAGATGCCGTGACTCGAAAGAAGGCCGGATTTCCCTGCAGTGGCTTAAATCCAGGCTCGTCTTTCATCTCACAAGATGAAGAGATGTCTGAATCGCCTGTGGAGACACTAGAGAAAGCCCTAGGTCTCCACATCATCTGGACAGGGGGCCTCACATCCCTTGACACATCGAGAGGCAAGCGGAGTTCAATGCTTCAAAGATGACGATGCCTGACTCTTCTTGAAAATTGATAGGAATCCCAATATCACTGTGGAAACTAGAAAGGGACACTTGGTCTCCCGCCTCACCTCCAGAAGCGTCCGTATTGTCCTGCCAAGCCTACTTTAAATACATGAGGTATCTATCATAACTAGGCAGGAGTCCTGACTTCTCTGAACAAACTCAAGTTTCGAATGGCCATCCCCGCCGCAACTCGCGAATATACCCCAGGTTCCCACCGCAACTCGAGAAAACCAATGAGACTTCCCACTCGCCACGAGATGAGGCCCGATTCCCCTGCATTGCGTGCAGAGCAATTCTGTGTTCCCAATCAAACACATAAGGAGCCTTGATTTGCTTGATGGAACTCCAGAGACTCCCGAAGAACACTGTCACAAGACGAGAAGAACACTGATGTCACCCCAGGAATGCAAAATAGCTCGGTGTACCCCAAATCAACTCAAGATGAAGCCCATTTCCCCTGCATTGGCTCCATAGCCATCCCGTGTTCCACATCATACACAAAAAGTGACTTGACTTCCTTTAGAAAATTCCAGAGATTCCCTGAGACACCCGTCTCAAGTCTATAGGAACATCAATTTCTGTACAGAAACTCAAGGAAAGCTCCATGCACCCCATATCATCTCGAGATGAGAGCTGATTCCCTGTCTTCAACCGAAGAGGTAAGCCAACTTTCCAAAAGCACCTCAAGAGGAGTTTTCCCTCAGCAATAGGTATGTGAGAGGGGCCCTGTGTTTTCTGCCTCAAGAGGAATGGACCCCGAGATGCCCTGACTCAAAAGAAGCCCGTATTTCCCTGCAGTGGCTTAAATGCAGGCTCGTATTTCATCTCACAAGATGAAGGGATGTCTGAATCCCCTGTGGAGACAGTAGAGAAAGCCCTAGGTCTCCGCCTCATCTGGACAGGGGCCTCAAATCCCTTTGACACATCAAGAGGCACGTGGCGTCAATGCTACAAAAGGTGACAATGCCTGACTCTTCTTGAAAATTGATAGGAATCCCAATATCCGTGTTCCAACTAGAAAGTGACCCTCGGTCTCCCGCCTCACCTTCAGAAGAGTCCGTATTGTCCTGCCAAGCCTAGTTTAGATTCCTGAGGTGTCCATCATAACTAGACAGGAGTCCTGACGTGGCTGAACAAACACGAGTTTTGAATGGCCATTCCTGCCGTAACTCGAGAATATACCCCAGGTTCCCGCCACAACTCGAGAAAAACAAAGAGACTTCCCTCTCGCCGAGAGATGAGGCCCGATTCCCCTGCACTGCATGCAGAGCAATTCCATGATCCCCATCAAACACATAAGGACCCTTGATTTGCTTGACGGAATTTCAGAGAGTCCCCAAGAACACCCTCTCAAGTCTAGAAGGACACTGATGTCACTGCAGGAATGTGAAATAGCTTGGTATAACTGAAATCAACTTGAGAGGATGTGTGATCCCCTGCATTGGCTCCAGAGCAATCCCTCGTCAGCCATCATACACGACAAGTAGATTTACTTCCCATAGACAACTTCAGAGATTCCCTGTGACACCCGTCTCAAGTCTATAGGAACACCAATTTCAGCACAGGAACTCGAGGAAAGCTCCCTCTACCCCATATTCTTTCGAGAAAAGAGGTGATTCCCAGGATTCTATTGAAGAGGTAGTCCAAATTTCCAAAAGCACCTCAAGAAGAGCCTTCCCTCAGCAATAGGTATGTGAGAGGGACCCTGAGTTTGCTGCCTCTAGTGGAGTGGATATCAAGATGCCCTGACTTGAAAGTACGTCAGATTTCCCTGCAGTGGCTTGAAAGCAGGCCCGTCTTTCTTCTCACAAGATGAACGGATGACTGAATCCACTGTGGAGACACAAGGGAAAGCCCTAGGTCCCCACCTCATCTGGACAGGGGGCCTCACATCCCTTTGATACTTCGAGAGGTGCACACAGTTCAGTGTTACAAAAGGTGACGATGCCTGACTCTTCTTGAAAATTGATAAGAATCCCAATATCACTGTGCCAACTAGAAAGTCACCCTCGGTCTCCCGCCTCACCTCCAGAATCGTCTGTATTGTCTTGCCAAGCCTAGTTTAGATTCCTGAGGTGTCCATTGTAACTAGACAGGAGTTCTGACTTCGTTGAACAAACACGAGTTTTGAATGGCCATCACCCCCGTAACTCGAGAATATACCCCAGGTTCCCACTGCAATTCAAGAAAAACCATGAGCCTTCCCCCTCGCCAAAAGATGAGGCCGGTTTCCCCTGCACTGCATGCAGAGCAATTCCGTGTTCCGAATCAAACACGTAAGAAGCCTTGATTTGCTTGATGGAACTCCAGAGAGTCCCCAAGAACACTGTCACAAGACGAGAAGAACACTGATATCACCTCAGGAATGCACAATAGCTCGGTGTACTCCAAATCAACTCGAGATGAAGCCCATTTCCCCTGAATTGGCTCCGTAGCCATTCCGCATGCCACATCATACACAACAAGTGGCTTGACTTCCTTTAGGAAACTCCAAAGACTCCCTGAGACACCCGTCTCAAGTCCAGAGGAAGATAAATTTCAGTAGAGCAACTTGAGGAAAGCTCCGGGCACCCCATATCGTCTCGAGATGAGAGCTGATTCCCTGTCTTCGACTGAAGAGGTAAGCCCACTTTCCACAAGCACCTCAAGAGGAGTTTTCCCTCAGCAATAGGTATGTGAGAGGGACCCTGTGTTTTCTGCCTCAAGTGGAATGGACCCCGAGATGCCCTGACTCGAAAGAAGGCCGGATTTCCCTGCAGTGACTTAAATGCAGGCTCGTCTTTCATCTCACAAGATGAAGGGATGTCTGAATCGCCTGTGGAGACACTAGAGAAAGCCCTAATCTCCGCCTCACCTGGACAGTGGGCCTCACATCCCTTTGACACCTCAAGAGGCACGCGAAGTTCAATGCTTTAAAAGGTAACGATGCCTGACTCTTCTTGAAAATTGATAGGAATCCCAATATCACTGTGCCAACGAGAAAGTGACCCTCGGGCTTATGCCTCACCTACAGAGGCGTCCGTATTGTCCTGCCAAGCCTAGTTTAGTTTTCTGAGGTGTCCATCGCAACTAGACAGGAGTCCTGACATCGCTGAACAGACACAAGTTTTGAATGGCCATCCCAGCTGTAACTGGTGTATATAACACAGGTTCCCACTGAAACTTGAGAAAAACCATGAGACTTCTCCCTCGCCGAGAGATGAGGCCTGATTCAACTGCATTGCGTGCAGAGCAATTCTGTGTTCCCAATCAAACATGTAAGGAGCCTTGATTTGCATGAAGGAACTCCAGAGAGTCCCCAAGAACACCCTCACAAGTCTGGAAGGACACTGATGTCACCACAAGAATGTGAAATAGCTCGGTGTAGCCCAAATCAACTGGAGATGACACCCAATTACCCTGCATTGGCTCCAGAGGAATCCCCCATTCCCCATCATACATGACAAGTGGCTTAACTTTTTTTAGGCAACTCCAGAGATTCCCTGAGACACCCTTCTCAAGTCTATAGGAACAACAATTTCAGCACAGGAACTCGAGGAAAGGTCCATGCACCCCATATCATCTCGAGAAGAGAGCTGATTCCCAGGATTCTATTGAAGAGGTATGCCAACTTTCCACAAGCACCTTGAGAGGAGCCTTCCCTCAGCAATAGGTATGTGAGAGGGACCCTGAGTTTGCTGCCTCAAGAGAAGTGGATACTGAGATGCCCTCACTCGAAGGAAGGTTGGATTTCCCTGCAGTGGCTTGAATGCAGGCTCGTCTTTCATCTCACAAGATTAAGGGATGTCTGAATCCCCTGTGGAGACCCTAGGGAAAGCCCTAGGTCCCGCCTCACCTGGAGAGGGGGCCTCACATCCCTTGACAGCTCGAGAGGCCTGCAGAGTTCAATGCTTCAAAAGGTGACGATGCCTAACTCGTCTTGAAAATTGATAGGAATCCCAATATGACTGTGCCAACTAGAAAGGGATGCTTGGTCTCCTGGCTCACTTCCAGAAGTGTCCGTATTGTCCTGCCAAGCCTAGTTTAGATTCCTGAGGTGTCCGTCGTAACTAGACAGGAGTCCTGACTTCGCTGAACAAACTCGTGTTTCGAATGGTCATTCCCATTGTAACTCGAGAATATACCCCAGGTTCCTGCTGCCACCCGAGAAAACCCTTGAGACTTCCCCCTCGCCATGAGATGAGGCCCGATTTCCCTGCATTGCATGCAGAGCAATTCTGTGTTCCCAATCAAACACGTAAGGAGCCTTGATTTGCTTGACAGAACTCCAGAGAGTACCCAAGAACACTGTCACAAGATGAGAAGAACACTGATGTCACCTCAGGAATGCAAAATATCCCAGTGTACCCCAAGTCAACTTGAGATGAAGCCAATTTCCCCTGCATTGGCTCCATACCCATCCCACATTCCACATCAGACACAACAAGTGGCTTGACTTCCTTTAGGAAACTCCAGGGATTCCCTGAGATACCCGTTTCAAGTCTAGAGGAACATCAATTTCAGTACAGCAACTTGAGGAAAGCTCTGTGCACCCCATATCATCTCGAGATGAGAGCTGATTCCCTGTCTTCAACTTAAGAGGTAAGCCAACTTTCCACAAGCACCTCAAGAGGAGTTTTCCCTCAGCCATAGGCATGTGAGCAGGACCCTGTGTTTTCTGCCTTAAGTGGAATGGATCCCGAGATGCCCTTACTCAAAAGAAGGCTGGATTTCCCTGCAGTGGATTAAATGCAGGCTCGTCTTTCATTTCACAAGACGAAGGGATGTCTGAATCCCCTGTGGAGACCCTAGAGAAAGCCCTAGGTCTCTGCCTCATCTGTACAGCACTCCTCACATCCCTCTGAAACCTCTACAGGTGCGCAGAGTTCAATGCTTCAAAAGGTGATGATGCCTTACTCTTCATGAAAATTGATTGGAATCCCAATATCACTGTGCCAACTAGAAAGTGACCCTCAGTCTCCCTCCTCACCTGCAGAAGCGTCCGTATGGTCTTGCCAAGCCTAGTTTAGATTCCTGAGGTGTCCATCGTAACTAGACAGGAGTCCTGACGTCGGTAAACAAACACGAATTTCTAATGGCCATCCCCACCGTAGCTCGAGAATATACCCCAGGTTCCCGCCACAACTCCAGAAAAACAGTGAGACTTCCCCCTCGCCTAGAGATGAGTCCCGATTCCCCTGCACTGCGTTCAGAGCAATTCCGTGTTCCCAATCAAACATGTAAGGAGCCTTAATTTGCTTGTCGGAACTCCAGAGAGTCCCCCAAAACACACTCACAAGTCTAGAAGGACACTGATGTCACCGCAGGAATGTGAAATAGCTCTGTGTAGCCCAAATCAACTTGAGATGATGCCCGATTCCCCTGCATTGGCTCCAGAGCAATCCCCCATTCCCCATCTTACACGATAAGTGGCTTGGCTTCTTTAGGCAACTCCAGAGATTCCCTGAGACACCTGTCTCAAGTCTATAGGAACACCAATTTCAGAACAGGAACTCGAGGAAAGCTCCATGCACCCAATATCATCTCGAGAAGAGAGCTGATTCCCACGATTCTATTGAAGAGGTAGGTCAACTTTCCACAAGCACCTCAAGAGGAGCCTTCCCTCAGCAACTAGAAAGAGACACTCGGTCTCCTCCCTCACTTCATGAAGTGTCCTTTTTGCCCTGCCAAGCCTCGAGGAGATTCCTGAGGTGTCACTCATAACTAGACAGGGGTCCTGACATCACTGAACTTACACAAGCTCCGAAGGTTCATCCCCGCTTTAACTCGAGACAGGTGCCTGCTGAAACTTGAGAAAAACCATGAGACTTCCCCCTCGCCATGAGATGAGGCCCAATTCCCCTTATTGCATGCAGATTAATTCCATGTTCCCCATCAAACATTTAAGGATCCTTGATTTGCTTGATGCAACTCCAGAGAGTCCCCAAGAACACTGTCACAAGGCTAGAAGGACACTAATGTCACAGCAGGAAAGCGAAATAGCTAGGTGTACCCCAATCCACTCTAGATGAAGCCCGATTCACATTCATTGGCTCCAGAGCCATCCCGCGTTCAACATCATACACGCCAGTTGGCTTGACTTCCTTTAGCCACTCCAGAGATTCCCGGAGACACCCGTCTCAAGTCTAGAGGAACACCAATTTCAGCATGGGAATCTCAAGCAAAGCTCCGTGCACAAAATATCGTCTCGAGATGAGAGCTGATTCTCTGGCTTTGACTCAAGAGGTAAGCCAACTTTACCCAAGCACCTCAAGAAGAGGCTTACTCAACAATAATTATGTGAGAGGGACCTTGAGTTTTTGGCCTAAAGTGAAATGGACACCGAGATGCCCTGACTCTAAAGAAGCCTGGATTTCCCTGCAGTGGCTTGAATACTGGCTCATCTTTTCTCTAACAAGATGAAGGGATGTCTGAATCCCCTGTGGAGACCCTAGAGAAAGCCTGAAGTCCCCACCTCATCTTGACATGAGGCCTCACATGCCTTTGACACATCAAGAGGCACGTGGAGTTTGATGCTTCAAAAGGTGACGATGCCTGACTCTTCTTGAAAATTGATAGGAATCCCAATATCACTGTGGCAACTAGAAAGGGACACAGGGTTTCCCACCTTCCCTCGAGAAGCATCTGTATTGCCCTGCCAACCCTGAAGGAGATTCCTGAGGTGACCCTTGTAACTAGAGAGGAGTCCTGACATTGCAAACAAACAGGAGCTTTGAAGGATCATCCCTTTCGTAACTCGAGAAAATACCCCAGGTTCCCACCTCACCTTGTGAAAAACCGTGAGATTTCCAACTCACCGCGAGATGAAGCCTGATTCCCCTGCATTGCGTGCAGAGCATTTCCGGGTTCCCATCAAACATGTAAGGAGCCTTGCTTTGCTTGATCGAACTCCAGAGAGTCCCCAAGAACACTGTCACAAGTCTAGAAGGACACTGATGTCACTGCAGGAATGTGACATATCTTGGTATACAACAAATCAACTGGAGATGCCACCTGATTTCCCTGCATTGGCTCCAGAGACAGCCCATGTTCCACATCATGCACAACAAGTGGTTACACTTCCTTTAGGCAATGCCAGAGATTCCCTGAGACCCCCGTCTCAAGTCTAGAGGAACACCAATTTCAACACAAAAACTAGAGGAAAGCTCCATGCACACCAAATCGTCTTGAGATGACAGCTGATTCCCTGGCTTCGACTGAAGAGGTATGCCAACTTTCCACAAGCACTTTAATAGGAGGCTTCCCTCAGTAATAGGTATGTGAGAGGGACCCTGAGTTTGCTGCCTCAAGTGGAATGGACACCGAGATGCCCTGACTCGAAATAAGGCCGTGTTTCCCTGCAGTGGCTTGAATGCAGGCTCATCTTTTATATCACAAGATGAAGGGATGTCTGAATAAGCTGTGGAGAACCTAGGGGAAGCCCTGGGTCCCCGTCTTATTTGTACAGGAAGCTTCATATCCCTTTGACACCTCAAGAGGCACGTGGATTTCAGTGCTTCAAAGGGTGACGATGCCTGACTCATCTTGAAAATTGATAGGAATCCCAATATCACTGTGGAAAGTAGAAAGGGAAACTCGATTTCCCGCCTCACCTTCAGAAGAGTCCGTATTGCCCTGCTAAGCCTCGTGGAGATTCCTGAGTTGTCCCTTGTAACTAGACAGGAGTCCTGACATTGCTGAACAAACACGAGGTTTGAATGGCCATCCCCGCTGTAACTCGAGAATATACCCCCAGGTTCTCACCGCAACTCGAGAAAAACCATGAGACTTTCCCCTCGCATCAAGATGAGCCCCAATTCCCCTGCATTGCATGCAGAGCAATTCCGAGTTCTCAATCAAACTCGTAAGGAGCCTTGATTTGCTTGAAAGAACTCCAGAGAGTCCCCAAGAACACTGTCACAAGTCTAGAGGGACATTGATGTCACTGCAGGAATGCAACATATCTCAGTGTGCCCCAAATCAACTCGAGATGAAGCCCACTTCCACTGCATTGGCTCCAGAGCCATCCTGACAAGCCATACACGACAAGTGGCTTGACTTCCTTTAGGCAACTCAAGGTATTCCCTGAGACACCCATCTCAAGTCTAGAGAATCACCAATTTCAGCACAGCAACTAGAGGAAAGCTCCTTGCACCCCATATCATCTCGAGATGAGAGCTGATTCCCTGTCTTCGACTGAAGAGGTAAGCCAACTTTCCACAAGCACTTCAAGAGGAGGCTTCCCTCAGCAATAGGTATGTGAGAGGGACCCTGAGTTTGCTGCCTCAAGTGGAATGGACACCAAGATGCCCTGACTCGAAAGAACGTCGGATTTCCCAGCAGTGGCTTGAATGCAGGCTCGTCTTTCATCTCACAAAATGAACGCATATCTGAATACTCTGACTAGACCCTAGAGAAAGCATTAGGTCCCCGCCTCATCTGGACAGGAGGCCTCACATCGCGTTGACACCTTGAGAGGCACGCAGAGTTCAATGCTTCAAAAGGTGACGATGCCTGACTCTTCTTGAAAATTGATAGGAATCCCAATATCCCTGTGGCAACTAGAAAGGGACACTTGGTCTCCCGCCTCACATTGAGAAGCGTCTGTATTGCCCTGAAAAGGCTCGAGGAGACTCCTGAGGTGTCGTTTGTAACTAGACAGGAGTCCTGACGTCGCTGAACAAACACGAGCATTGAAGGTATATCCTCGCCGTAACTCAGGAATATACGCCAATGTTCCCATCGCATCTCGAGAAAAACCATGAGACTTCCCCTCGCTGCGAGATGAGGACCGATTCACCTGCATTGTATGCAGAGCAATTCCGTGTTCCCTGTCAAACACGTAAGGATATTTGATTTGCTTGATAGAACTGCAGAGAGTCCCCAAAAACACTGTCAAAAATCTTGAAGGACACTGATGTCACCGCAGGAATGAGAAATAGATCAGTGTACCCCAAATCAAATCAAGATGAGGCCCGATTCCCCTGCATTGGCTCCACAGCCATCCCGCGATACACATCATACATGACAAATGTCTTGACTTCCTTTAGGCAACTCCAGAGATTCCCTGAGACACCCGTCTCAAGTATAGAGGAACACAAGTTTCAGCATAGCAACTTGAGAAAAGCTCTGTCCACCTCAAATCATCTTGAGATGAGAGCTGATTCCCAGGCTTCGACTGAAGAGGTATGCCTACTTTCCACAAACACCTCAAGAGGAGGCTTCCCTCAGCAATAGGTATGTGAGAGGGACCCTGAGTTAGCTGCCTCAAGTGGAATGAACACAGAGATGCCTTTACTTGAAAGAAGGCCGGATTTCCCCTCAGTGGCTTGAATGCAGGTTCATCTTTCATCTCACAAGATGAAGGGATTTCTGAATCCCCTGTGGAGACCCTAGAGAAAGCCTTAGGTCTCTGCCTCCTCTGGACAGGAGGCCTCAGATCTTTTTTTCACCTTGAGAGGCACGAGGAATCCAATGCTACAAAAGGTGACGATGCCTGAATCTTCTTGAAAATTGATAGGAATCCCAATATCACTGTGGCAACAAGAAAGGGACACTCAGTCTCCCACCTCAACTCAAGAAGCGTCCACATTGCCCTGCCAAGCCTCATGGAGATTCCTGAGGTGTCCCTCATAACTAGACAGTAGTCCTGTTATCACTGAACAAATACGAGTTTTGAATAGCCATCCCCATTGTAACTCGAGAATATACACCAGGTTACCACCACAACTCGAGTAAAACCACAAGACTTCCCCCATGCCTAGAGATGAGGACCGATTCCCCTGCATTGAGTGCAGAGCAATTCCATGTTACCCATCAAATACTTAGGGAGCCTTGATTTGCTTGAAGGACCTCTAGAGAGTCACCAAGAACACTGTCACAAGTCTAGAAGGACAATGATGTCACCACAGGAATGCGAAAAACTCACTGTACCCTAAATCAACTCGAAATGAAGCCCGATTCCCCTGCATTGGCTCCAGAGCCTCCCGCATTCCACATCATACACGAAAAGTGGCTTGACTTCACTTAGGCAAGTCCAGAGATACCCTGACACCCGTCTCAAGTATAGAGAAACACCAATTACAGCACAGCAACTTGAGGAAAGCTCCATGCTCCCCATATCGTCTAGAGATGAGAGCTGATTCCCTGGCTTTGACTGAAGAGGTAAGCCAACTTTCCACAAGCACCTCAAGAGGAGGCTTCCCTCAGCAATAGGTATGTGAGAGGGACCCTGAGTTTGCTGCCTCAAGTGCAATGGACAATGAGATGCCCTAACTGGAAACAAGGCCAGATTTCCCTGCAGTGGATTGAATGCAGGCTCAACTTTCATCTCACAAGATGAAGGGATGTCTGATGCCCCTGTGGAGACTCTAAAGAAAGCCCTAGGTCCCCGCCTCATCTGGACAGGAGGCCTAACATCCCTTTGCCACCTCGAGAGGCATATGGAATCCAATGCTTCAAAAGGTGACGATGCCTGAATCTTCTTGAAAATTGATAGGAATCCCAATATCACTGTGGCAGCTAGAAAGGGAACCTCAGTCTCCCGCTTCACCTCAAGAAGCATCTGTATTGCCCTGAAATGCCTCAAGGACATTCCTGATGTGTCAATTGTAACTAGACAGGTGATCTGACGTTGCTGAACAAACTCGAGTTTTGAATAGCCATCCCCGCTGTAACTCGAAAATGCACCCCAGGCTCCTGCTGCAACTCGAGAAAAACCATGAGACTTCCCCTTCGCCTGGAGATGCGGCCCAATTCCCCTGCATTGTGTGCAGAGCAATTCCGTGTTTTCAATCAAACACGTGTGGAGCCTTGATTTGCTTGAAGGAACTCCAGAGAGTTCCCAAGAACACTGTCACAAGTATAGAAGGACACTGATGTCACTGCAGGAAAGCGAAATAGCTCAGTGTACACCAAATCAAATCAAGATGAAGCCCGATTCCACTGCATTGGTTCCAGAGCCATCCAGTGTTCCACATCATACACGACAGGTGGCTTGACTTCTTTTAGGCAACTCCGGAGATTCCCACAGACACCCGTCTCAAGTCTAGAGGAACACCAATTTCAGCACAGGAACTAGAGGTATGGTCTGTGAACCCCAAATTGTCTTGAGATGAGAGCTGATTCCCTGGCTTCGACTGAAGAGGTATGCCAACTTTCCACAAGCACCTCAAGAGCAGGCTTCCCTCAGCAATAGGTATGTGAGAGGGACCTTGAGTTTTCTGTCTCAAGTGGAATGGATACCCAGCTGCCCTGACTCAAAAGAAGGCCGGATATCCCTGCAGTGGCTTAAATGCAGGCTCGTCTTTCATCTCACAAGATGAAGGGATGTCTGAATCCCCAGTGTAGACCCTAGAGAAAGCCTGTGGTTCCCGCCTCATCTCGACAGGAGACCTCAATTCCCTTTGACACCTCGAGAGGCACATGGAGTTCAATGCTTCAAAAGGTGACGATGCCTGACTCTTGTTGAAAATGGACAGGAATCCCAATATCACTGTGGGAACAAGAAAGGACCCTGGGTCTCCCGTCTCACCTCGAGGAGCGTCCGTATTGACCTGCCAAGCCTCGAGGAGATTCCTGAGGTGTCCCTCCTACTAGACAGGAGTCCTGACATCACTGAAGAAACACGAGCTTTGAAGGATCATACCCGCAGTAACTCGAGAATATACCCCAGGTTCCCCCTGCAACTCGAGAAAAACCATGAGAATTCCCCCTCGCCGCAAGATTCGGCCATTTTCCCCTGCATTGAGTGCAGAGCAATTCCGTGTTCACAATCAAACACATAAGGAGCCTTGATTTGCTTGATGGAACTTCAGAGAGTCCACCAGAACACTGTCACAAATCTAGAAGGTCACTGATGTCACCGCAGGAATGCGACATAGCTCAGTGTACACCAAATCAACTCGAGATGAAGCCCAATTCCCCTGCATTGGCTGCAGAGCCATCCCGAGTTCCACATCATATATGAAAAGTGGCTTGACTTGCTTTATGCAACACCAGAGATTCCCTGAGACACGCTTCTCAAATCTAGAGGAACACCAATTTCAACACAGCATGTCAAGGAAAGCTCCGTGCACCCCATATCATATTGAGATGAGAGCGGATTCCTTGGCTTCGACTGAAGAGGTAAGCCAACTTTCCACAGGCACCTCAAGAGGAGGCTTCCCTCAGCAATAGGTATGTGAGAGGGACCCTGAGTTTTCTGTCTCAAGTGGAATGGATACCCAGCTGCTCTGACTCAAAAGAAGGCCGGATATCCTGCACTGGCTTGAATGCAGGCTCCTCTTTCATCTCACAAGATGAACGGATGTCTGAATCCCCTGTGGAGACCCTAGAGAAAGCCCTAGGTCCCCGCCTCATCTAGACAGGAGGTCTCACATCCCTTTTACACCTCGAGAGGCACGCGGAGTCCAATGCTTCAAAAGTTGATGATGCCTGGCACTTGTTGAAAATTGATAGGAATCCCAAAACCAATGTGGCAACTAGAAAAAGACACTGCGTCTCTTGCCTCACCTCAAGATATGTCCTTATTGCCCTGCCAAGCTTCGAGGAGATTCCTGCCGTGTTCCTCGTAACTAGACAGGAGTCCTGACGTCGCTGAAAAAACACGAGCTTTAAAGGATCATTCCCGCCGTAACTCCAGAATATACCCCAAGTTCCCAATGCAAGTTGAGAAAAACATCAGAATTCCCCCTCGCCGCGAGATGAACCCCAAATCCTCTGTATTGCATGCAGAGCAATTATGTGTTCCCAATCAAACACGTAAGGATCATTGATTTCCTTGATGGAACTCCAGAGAGTCCCCAAGAACACTGTCACAAGACTAGAAGGACACTGATGTCACCGCAGGAATGCGAAATAGTTTGGTGTACACCAAATCAACTCGAGATGAAGCCCAACTCCCCTGCATTGGCTCCAGAGCCATCCTGCATTCCACATCATACACAACAATTAGCTTGACTTCCTTTCTGCAATTCCAGAGATTCCCTGATACACCCGTATCAAGTCTAGAGTAACACCAGTTTCAGCACAGCAACTCGAGGAAAGCTCCGTGCAACACCAATCGTCTCGAGATGAGAGCTGATTCCCTGGCTTCGACTGAAGAGGTATGCCAACTTTCCAGAAGCAGCTCAAGAGGAGGCTTCCCTCAGCAATATGTATGTGATTGGGACCCTGAGTTGGCTGCCTCAAGTGAAATAGACACCGAGACTTCCTGACTTGAAAGAAGGCCTGATTTCCCTGCAGTGGCTTGAATGCAGGCTCATCTTTCATTTCACAAGATGAAGGGATGTCTGAATCCACAGTGGAGATACTAGAGAAAAACCTAGGACCCGCCTCATCTGAACAGGAGGCCTCACATCCCTTTGACACCTCGAGAGGCACACGGAGTTCAATGCTTCAAATGGTGACGTTGCCTGACTCTTATTGAAAATTGATAGGAATCCCAATATCACTGTGGAAACTAGAAAGGGACCCTAGGTCTCCCTTCTCACCTCGAGATGTGTCTGTATTGCCCTGCCAACCTTCGAGGAGATTCCTGTGGTGTCGCTCGTAACTAGACAGGAGTCCTGACGTCGCTGAACAAATACGAGCTTTGAAGGATCATCCCCGCCGTAACTCGAGAATATACCCCAGGTTCCTGCCGCAACTCGATAAAAACCATGAGACTTCCCCCTGGCCATGAAATGAGGCCCGATTCCCCTGCATTGTGTGCAGAACAATTCCATGTTCCCAATCAAACAGGTAAGGAGCCTTGATTTGCTTGATGGAATTCCAGAGAGTTCCAAGAACACTGTCAAAAGTCTAGAAGGACACTGATGTCACTGCTGGAATGGAAAATAACTCAGGGCACCCCAGATCAATTCGTGATGAAGCCCGATACCCCTGCATTGATTCCAGAGCCATCCTGCATTCCACATCATGCAAAACAAGTGGCTTGACTTCTTTTAGGCAACTCCAGAGATTCCCTGAGACACCGTCTCAAGTCTAGAGGAACACCAATTTCAGCACAGCAACATGAGGAAAGCTATGTGCACCCCAAATTGTCTCGAGATAAGAGCTGATTTCCTGGTTTCGACAGAAGAGGGAAGCAAAATTTCCACAAGCATCTCAAGAAGAGGCTTCCCTCTGCAATAGGTATGTGAGAGGGACATTGATTTTGCTGCCACAAGTGGAATGGTCACCGAAATGCCCTGAATCGAAAGAAGGCTGGATTTCCCTGCTGTGGCTTGAATTCGGGCTCATCTTTCATCTCACAAGATGAAGGGATGTCTGAATCCCCTGTGGAGACCCTAGAGAAAGCCCTAGGTCCCCGCCTCATCTGGACAGGAGGCCTCACATCACTTTTACACACCGCGAGGCACTCGGAGTTCAATGCTTCCAAAGATGACGATGCCTGACTCTTCTTGAAAACTGATAGGAATCCCAATATCACTGTGACAACTAGAAAGGGAACCTCGGTCTCCCGCCTCACCTCGAGAAGCGTCCGTGTTGCCCTGCCAAGACTCGTGGAGATTCGTGAGGTGTCCCTCATAACTAGACAGAAGTTCTTACATCGCTGAACAAACACAAATTTTGAATGGCAATCCCTGCCCTAACTCAAGAATAAAAGCCAGGTTCCTGCCGTTATTCGAGAAAAACCATGAGACTTCCCCCTCGCCGCAAGATGAGGCTCGATTCCCCTGCATTGCATGCACAGCCATTCCGTGTTCCCCATCAAACACGAGAGGAACCTTGATTTGCTTCTCTGAACCCCAGAGAGTTGCCAAGAACACTGTCACAAGTCGAGAAGGATACACATGTCACCGCAGGAACGTGAAATATCTCAGTGTACCCCAAATCAACTCGAGATGAAGCCCGCTTCCCCTGCATTGGCTCCAGAGCCATCCCGCATTCCACATCATACATGACAAATGTCTTGACTTCCTTTAGGCAACTCCAGAGATTCTCAGAGACACCCGTCTCAAGTCTAAAGGAACACCAATTTAAGCACAGCAACTCGATGAAAGCTCTATGCTCCCCATATCATCTCAAGATAAGAGCTGATTCCCTGGCTTCAAATGAAGAGGTAAGCCAAATTTCCACAAGCACCTCAAGAAAAGGCTTCCCTCGTCAATAGGTATGTGAGAGGGAAACTGAGTTTGCTGCCTCAAGTGAAATGGACACTGAGATGCCCTGACTAGAAAGAAGGCCAAATATCCCTGCAGTGGCTTGAATGCAGGCTCATCTTTAATCTCACAAGATGAAGGGATGTCTGAGTCCCCTGTGGAGATCGTAGGGAAAGCCCTAGTTCCCCGCCTCATCTGGACAGGAGGCCTCACATCCCTTTGACACATAGAGAGGCACGGGGAGTTCAATGCTTCAAAAGGTGACGATGCCTGACTCTTCTTGAAAGTTGATCGGAATCCCAAAATCACTGTGCAACTAGAAAGCGACTCTGGGTCTCCCGCTTCAACTCGAGAAGCGTCCAGATTGCCCTGCCAAGCCTCTTGGAGATTCCTGAGGTTTCCCTCGACTCGGCAGGAGTGCGGTCATCGCTGAACAAACACTAGTGTTGAATGTCCATCCTCGCAGTAACTCAAGAATATACCCCAGGTTCTGGACCCAACTGGAGAAAATACATGAGACTTCCCCCTCCCTGGGAGATGAGGCCTGATTCCCTGCATTGCTTGCAGAGCAACTCTGTGTTTCCAATCAAACACGTAAGGAGCCTTGATTTGCTTGATGGAATTCCAGAGAGTCCCCAAGAACACTGTCACACGTCTAGAAAGACAATGATGTCACCACAGGAACGTGAAATAGCTTGGTGTACCCAAAATCAGCTCAAGATGAAACCCTACTCCCCTGCATTGGCTCCAGAGCTATCCCGCCTTCCACATCATAGACGACATGTGGCTTGACTTCCTTTAGGCAACTCCAGAGATTCCCTGAGACACCCGTCTCAAGTCTAGAGGAACACAAATTTCAGCACACCAACTTGAGGAAAGCTCCGTGCACACCATATCGTCTCGAGATAAGAACTGATTCCCTGGCTTTGACTGAAGACATAAGCCGACTTTCCACAAGCACCTCAAAGGAGGCTTCCATTGGCAATATGTATGTGAGAGGGACCCTGAGATTGTTGCCTCAAATGGAATGGACACCGAGATGCCCTTACTCGAAAGAAGGCCTGATTTCCCTGTAGTAGGTTGAATGCAGGCTTGTGTTTCATCTCACAAGATGAAGGGATGTCTGAATCCCCTGTGGAGACCCTACAGAAAGAACTAGGTCCCTGCCTCTCTGGACAGGAGGCCTCACACCCGTTTGACACCTCGAGAGGAACGTGGAGTTCAATGCCTCAAAAGTTGACGATGCCTGACTCTTCTTGAAAATTGAGAAGAATCCCAATATCACTTTGGCAACTAGAAAGGGACCCTGCATCTCCCGCCTCTCTCGAGAAGCGTCCGTATTGCCCTGCCAAGCCTCGAGGAGATTCCTGAGGTGTCCCTCATAACTAGACAGGAGTCCTGACATCGCTGAATAAACACGAGCTTTGAAGGATCATTCCCGATGTAACTCGAGAATATATGCCAGGTGCTTGCTGTTACTTGGGAAAAACCATGAGACTTCCCCCTCGCCGTGAGATGAGGCCCAATTCCCCTGCATTGCATGCAGAGCAATTCCTTATTCCCAATCAAACACATAAGGAGCCTTGATTTGCTTGATGGAACTCCAGCGAGTCCCCAGGAACACTGTCACAAGTCTAGAAGACACTGATATCACTACAGGAATGCAAAATAGCTCTTTGTACCCCAAATCAACTGGAGATGAAACCCGATTCCCCTGCATTGGCTCCAGAGCCATCCTGCGTTCTACATCATACACGACAAGTGGCTTGACTTCCTTTAGGCAACTCCAGAGATCCCCTGCGACACCCGTCTCAAGTCTAGAGGAACGCCAATTTCAGCACAGCAACTCGAGGAAAGCTCCGTGCACCACAAATCGTCCCAGATTGAGAGCTGATTCTCTGGCTTCGATTGAAGAGGTATGCCAACTTTCCACAAGCACCTCAAGAGAAGGCTTACCTCAGCAATAGGTCTGTGAGAGGGACCCTGAGTTTGCTGTCTCAAGTGGAATGGAAAACGAGATGCCCTGACTAGAAAGAAAGCCGGATTTCCCTGCAGTGGCTTGAATGCAGGCTGGTCCTTAATCTCACAAGATGAAGGGATGTCTGAATCCTCGGTGGAGACCCTAGAGAAAGCCCTAGGTCCCCGCCTCACCTGGACAGGAGTCCTCACATCCCTTTGGCACCTCGAGAGACATGCGAAGTTCAGTGCTTCAATAGGTGATGATTCCTGTCTCTTGTTGAAAATTTATAGGAATCTCAATATCACTGTGTCAACTAGAAAGGGACGCTCGGTCTCCTGCCTCACCTTGAGAAGCATCCGTATTGCCCTGCCAAGCCTCGTGAAGTATCCTGAGATGTCCCTCGTAACTAGACAGGAGTCCTGACGTCGCCGAACAAACACGAGCTTTGAAGTATCATCCTCACTGTAACTCAAGAATATACCCCAGGTTCCCACAGCATTTCAAGAAAAACCATGAGACTCCCCCTTGCCACAAGATGAGGCCCGATTGCCCTGCAATGTGTGCAGAGCAATTCCATGTTCCCCATCAAACACGTAAGGAGCCTTGGTTTGCTTGATGGAACTCCAGAGAGTCCCCAAGAACACTCTCACAAGTCTAGAAGGACACTGATGTCACCACAGGTAAGTGAAATAGCTCGGTGTACCCCAAGTCAACTCAAGATGAAGCCCGATTCCCCTGCATTGGCTCGAGAGCCATCTCGCATTCCACATCATACACAAATGGCTTGACTTCCTTTAGGCAACTCCAGAGATACCCTGAGACACCCATCTCAAGCCTAGAGGAACACGAATTTCAGCACAGTAACTTGAGGAAAGATCTGTGCATCCCATATCATCTCGAGATGAGAGCTGATTACCTGGCTTTGACTGAATAGGTATGCCAACTTTACACACGCACGTCAAGAGGAGGCTTCCTTCAGGAATAGTTATGTGAGAGGGACCCTGAATTTGCTGCCTAAAGTGGAATGCACACTGAGATGCCCTGACTCTAATGTAGGCCAGATTTCCCTGCAGTGGCTTGAATGCAGGCTCGTCTCTCATCTCACAAGATGAAGGGATGTCTGAAACCCGGGTTCAGACCCTAGCGAAAGTGCTACATACCCGCCTCATCTGGACAGGAGACCTCACATCCCTTTGACACCTCGAGAGGCATGTGGAGTTCAATGCTTCAAAAGGTGACGGTGCCTAACACTTGTTGAAAATTGATAGGAATAGCAATATTACTGTGGCAACTTGAAAGGGACTCTTGGTCTCCTGCCTCACCTTGACAAGCGCCCGTGTTGCCCTGCCAAGCCTCGAGGAAATTTCTGAGGTGTCCCTCATACCTAGACAGGAGTCTGGATGTCGGTGAACAAACAGGAGCTTTGAAGGATCATCTCGGCCGTAACTCGAGATTATACCTCAGGTTCCCACCGCAACTTGAGAAAAACCATGAGAATTACCCTCACCGTGAGATGAGGCCCGAATCTGCTGCCTTACTTGCAGAGCAATTCCGTGTTCCCAATCAAAGACGTAAGGAGCCTTCATTTGCTTGATGGAACTCCAGATAGTCCCCAAGAGCACAGTCACAAGTCTAGAAGGACAGTGATCTCACCACAGGAATGCAAAATAGCTCGGTGTACCACATATCAACTCGAGATGAAGCAAGATTCCCCTGCAATGGCTCCAGAGCCATCATTCATTCCACATCATATGTGACAAGAGGCTTGACTTCCTTTAGAAAACTCCAGAGATTCCCTGAGACACCCGTCTCAAGTCTACAAGAACACAAATTTCAGCACAGAAAATAGAGGAAAGCTCTATGTACCCCAAATTGTCTCGAGATGAGAGCCGATTCCCTGGCTTTGACTGAAGAGGTATGCCAACTTTCCACAAGCACCACAAGGGGAGGCTTCCCTCAGCAATAGGTATGTGAGAGGGAACCTGAGTTTGCTGCCTCAAGTGGAATGGACACCAAGATGCCCTGACTCAAAAGAAGGCCAGATTTCCCCTCAGTGGCTTGAATGCAGGCTCATCTTTCATCTCACAAGATGAAGGGAGGTCTGAATCCCCTGCAGAGACATTAGAGAAAGCCCTAGGTCCCCAGCTCATTTGGACAGGAGGCCTCACATGCTTTGACAACTTAGGAGGCACGTGGAATTCAATGATTCAAAAGGCGATGATGCCTGAATCTTTTTGAAAATTGATAGGAATCCCAATATCACTGTGGCAACTAGAAAGGGATCCTGGGTCTCCCACCTCACCTTGAGAAGAGTCTGTGTTGCCCTGCCAAGCTTCGAGGAGATTCCTGAGGATTCCCTCGAAACAAGAGAGAAGTCCTGATGTCACTGAACAAACACGAGCTTTTAAGGATCATCCCCACTGTAACTCGAGAATATACCCAAGGTTCCCACCGCAACTCGAGAAAAACCATGAGACTTCCCTCTCAATGTGAGATGAGGCCCGTTTCCACTGCATTGCATGGAGAGAAATTCCACGTCCCCAATCAAACAGGTATGGAGAGTTGCTTTGCTTGATGGAAATCCAGAGAGTCCACAAGAACACTGTAACAAGTCTAGAAGCACACTTATGTCACTGCAGGAATGCAAAATAGCTCTGTGCACCCCTAATCAACTCGAGCTGAAGACCAATTCCACTGCATTGTCTCCAGAGCAATCTTGCGTTCCACATCATACAAGACAAGAGGCTTGACTTCCTTTAGGCAACTCCAGAGATTCCTGAGACACCCGTCTCAAGTATAGAGGAACACCAGTTTCAGCACAGCAACTCGAGGAAAGCTCCGTGTAACCCAAATTGTCTTGAGATGAGAGCTGATTCCCTGGCTTCAACTGAAGAGTTATGCCAACTTTCCACAAACACCTCAAGAGGACGCTTCCCTCAGCAATAGGTATGTGAGAGGGACCCTGAGTTTGCTGCCTCAAGTGGAATGGACACCGAGATGCCCTGACTTGA
This sequence comes from Capreolus pygargus, assembly GCA_012922965.1. NCBI lineage: Eukaryota > Metazoa > Chordata > Mammalia > Artiodactyla > Cervidae > Capreolus > Capreolus pygargus. The sequence continues at coordinate 84,799 of SNSB01090966.1, read as the reverse complement.
AAGAAGGTCGAAGTTCCCTGCAGTGGCTTGAATGCGGGCTCGTTTTTCATCTCACAAAATGAAGGGATGTCTGAATCTCCTGTGGAGACCCTAGAGAAAGCCCTAGGTCCCCACCTCATCTGGACATGAGGCCTCACATCCCTTTCACACCTCGAGAGGCAGGCAGAGCTCAATGCTTCAAAAGGTGATGATGCCTGACTCTTGTTGAAAATTGATAGGAATCCCAATATCACTGTGGCAACTAGAAAGGCATACTTGGTCTCCTGCCTCACCTCGAGAAGCGTCTGTGTTGCCCTGTCAAGCCTCGTGGAGATTCCAGAGGTGTCCCTCGTAACTCGACAGGAGTTCTGAGTTCGCTGAGAAAACACAAGCTTTGAAGGATCATCCACACCGTAACTCGAGAATGTACCCCAGGTTCCCACTGCAACTCGAGAAAAATGATGAGACTTCCCCTTCACCGCGAGATGAGGCCCGTTTTCCCTCCCTTCTGTGCAGATCAATTCCATGTTCCCCATCAAACACATAAGGAGCCTTGATTTGCTTGATGGAACTCCAGATAATTCCTAAGAATACTGTCACAAGTCTAGAAGCACACTGATTCACCGCCTTGCATTGGCTCTGGAGCCATCCCTCATTCCACATCAGACACGACAAGTGGCTTGACTTCCTTTAGGCATCTACAGAGATTACCGGAGACACTCGTCTCAAGTATAGAGGAACACCACTTTCAGCAAAACAACCCGAGGAAAGCTCTGTGCACACCATATCGTCTTGAGATGAGAGCTAATTCCCTGGCTTTGACTGAAGAGGTAAGCCAACTTTCCAAAAGCACCTCAAGTGGAGGCTTCCCTCAGCAATAGGTATGTGAGAGGGACACTGAGTGTGCTACCTCAAGTGGAATGGACACGGAGATGCTCTGACTCGAAAGAAGTCCGGATTTCCCTGCAGTGACTTGAATACAGGCACATTTTTCTTCACACAAGATGAAGGGATGTCTGAATCCCCTGTGGAGACCCTAGAGAAAGCCGTAGGTCCCCGCCTCATTTGGACAGGAGGGCTCACAGCCCTTTGATACCTCGAGAGGCATGCGGAATTCAATGCTTCAAAAGGTGACAGTGCCTGACTCTTCTTGAAAATTGATAGGATTCCAAGATCACTGTGGCAACTAGAAAGGGACCCGCGGTCTCCTGCCTCACCTCGAGAAGCCACCGTATTGCCTTCCCCAGCCTCGTGGAGATTGCTGAGGTGTCCCTCGTAACTAGACAGGAGTCCTGACGTCGCTGAACAAACACTAGTTTTGAATGGCCAGTACCGCCATAACTCGAGAATGAACACCAGGTTTCCTCCGTAACTCGAGAAAAACAATGAGACTTCCGCCTTGCCGTGATGTGAGGCCCGATTCCCCTGCATTGCCTGCAGAGGAATTCCATGTTCCCCATCAAACACGTAAAGAGCTATGATTTTCTTGATGGAACTCCAGAGAGTCCCCAAGAGCTATGATTTTCTTGATGGAACTCCAGAGAGTCCCCAAGAACACTGTCACAGGTCTAGAAGGACACTGATGTCACAGCAGGAACCCGAAATAGCTCAGTGTACCCCAAATCAAATCGAGATGAAGCCCGATTCCAATTCATTGGCTCCAGAGCCTTCCCGCATTCTGAATCATGCACGACAAGTGGCTCGACTTCCTTTAGGCAACTCCAGAGATTCCATGAGACACCCATCTCAAGTCTAGAGGAACACCAATTTCAGCATAACAACTCAAGGAAAGCTCCATGCACCCCAATTCAGCTCGAGATGAGAGCTGATTCCCTGGCTTCTACTGAAGAGCAAGCCAACTTTCCACAAGCACCTCAAACGGAGGCTTACCTCAGCAATAGTATGTGAGATGGATCCTGAGTTTGCTGCCTCAAGTGGAATGGGCACCTAGATGACGTGACTCAAAAGAAGGCCAGATTTCCCTGCAGTGGCTTGAATGCAGGCTCGTCTTTCATCTCACAAGATGAAGCAATGTCTGAATCCCCTGTGGAGACCCTAGAGAAAGCCCTAGGTCCCTGCCTCATCTGGACAGGAGGCCGCACATCCCTTTGAAAGCTGGAGAGGCACACGGAGTTCAATGGTTCAAAAGGTGACGATGCCTGACTCTTCTTGAAAATTGATAGGAATCCCAATATCTCTATGCCAACTGGAAAGGGACAATCCATCTCCCCCCTCACCTGAAGAAGTGTCTGTATTGCCCTGCCAAGCCTCATGGAGATTCCTGAGGTGACCCTCGTAACTAGACAGGAGTCCTGACATCGCTGAACAAACACGAGCTTTGAATGTCCATCCCCGCCATAACTCGTGAATGTAATCCAGGTTCCCGCCGCAACTCGACAAAAACCATGAAACTTCCCCCTCGCTGAGTGATGAGTCCCGATTCCCCTGCACTGCGTGCAGAGCAATTCCATATTCCCCATCAAACATGTAGGGAGCCTTGATTTACTTGACGGAACTCCAGAGAGTCCCCAAGAGCTCTGTCACAAGTCTAGAAGGACAGTGATGTCATCGCAGGAACATGAAATAGCTCAGTGTATCCCAAATCAACTCAAGATGAAGCCCGATTCCCATGCATTGACTCCAGAACTATCCTGCGATCCACATCATACAGACAAGTGTTTAGATTTCCTTTAGGCAACTCCAGAGATTCCCTGAGACACCTTTCTCCAGTCTAGAGGAACACCAATTTCAGCACAGCAACTCGAGGAAAGCTCAATGCACCCCATATCATCTCGAGATGAGAGCTGATTCCCTGGCTTCTACTGAAGAGCAAGCCAACTTTCCACAAGCACCTCAAGCGGAGGCTTCCCTCAGCAATAGGTATGTGAGACCCTGAGTTTGCTGCCTCAAGTTGAATGGGCACCTAGATGACCTGACTCGAAAGAAGGCTGGATTTCCCTGCAGTGACCTGGATGCAGGCTGGTTTTTAATCACACAAGATGAGGGGATGTCTGAATTCTCTGTGGAGACCCTAGAGAAAGCCCTAGGTCCCCGCCTTATCTGGACAGGAGTCCTCACATCCCTTTGACACCTCGAGCGACATGCAGAGTTCAATGCTTCAATAGGTGATGATTCCTGTCTCTTGTTGAAAATTTATAGGAATCCCAATATCACTGTGGCAACTAGAAAGGGACCCTCGGTCTTCCGCCTCACCTTGAGAAGCGTCCGTTTTGCCCTACCAAGCCTCGTGGAGATTCCTGAGGTGTCCGTCATAACTAGACAGGAGTCCTTACGTCGCTGAACAAACACGAGTTTTGAATGGCCATCCCCGACGTAACTCGAGAATGTACCCCAGGTTCCCGCAACTAGAGAAAATCCATGAGACTTACCCCTCACCGTGAGATGAGGCCTGTTTCCCTGCATTGCATGCAGAGCAATTCCCTGTTCCCCATTAAACACGTAAGGAGCTTTGATTTGTTTGATGGAACACCAGAGAGTCCCCAAGTACACTCTCAAAATTGTAGAAGGACACTGATGTCACTGCAGGAACACGAAATTGCTTGGTGTACCTCAATCATCTGGACTTGAAGCCCAATTGCCCTGCATTGGCTCCAGAGCCATCCTGCATTCCACGTCAAACATGACAAGCAGCTTGACTTCCTTTAGGCAACTCCAGCAATTCCCTGTGACACCCGTCTCAAGTCTAGAGGAAGACCAATTCCAGCACAGCAACTCGAGGAAAGCTCTGTGTACCCCATATCATCTCGAGATGAGAGCTGATTCCCTGGCTTCAAGTGAAGTGTAAGCAAACTTTATAGAAGCACCTCAAGAAGAGGCTTCCCTCAGCAATAGGTATGTGAGAGGTACCCTGAGTTTGCTGCCTCAAGTGGAATGGACACCGAGATGCCCTGACTCGAAAGAAGGCCAGATTTCCCTGCATTGGCTTGAATGCAGGCTCATCTTTCATCTCACAAGATGAAGGGATGTCTGAATTTCCTGTGGAGACCCTAGAGAAAGCCCTAGGTCCCTGACTCACCTGGACAGGAGGGCTCACATCCATCTGACACCTCGAGAGTTACGTGGAGTTCAATGCTTCAAAAGGTGATGATGTCTGACTGTTCTTGAAAATTGATAAGAATTCCAATATCACTGTTGCAACTAGAAAGGTGTGCGTGGTATCCCCGTTCACCTCGAAAAGCATCCATATTGCCCTGCCAAACCTCGAGGAGATTCCTGAGGTGTCAGTCATAACTAGACAGGAGTCCTGACGTCACTGAACAAACAAAAGCTTTGAAAGATTATCCCCGCCATAACTTGAGAATACACCCCAGGTTCCCACTGCAACTCGAGAAAAGCCATGAGCCTTTCCCCTTGCAGCGAGATGAGGCCCGATTCCCCTGCATTGCCTGCAGAGCAATTCTGTGTTTTCAATCAAACACGTAAGGAGCCTTGATTTGCTTGATGGAACTCCAGAGTGTCCCCAAGAACACCTTCACAAGTCTAGAAGGACACTGATGTCACCACAGGAACGCGAAATACCTCATTTTACCCCTAATCAACTGGAGATGAAGCCCACTTCCATCTCATTTGCTTCAGAGCCATGCCTTGTTCCACATCATACATGACAAGCGGCTTAACTTCCTTTAGGCAACTCCAGAGATTCTGTGAGACACCCGTCTCAAGTCTAGAGGAACACCAAATTCAGCACAACAACTTGAGGAAAGCTCTGTGCACCCCAAATTGTCTCTAGATGAGAGCTGATTTACTGGCTTTGACTGAAGATATGTGCCAACTTTCCACAAGGACCTCAAGTGGAGGTTTCCCTCAGCAATAGGTATGTGAGTGGGACCCTGAGATTGCTGCCTCAAGTGAATGGACACCAAGATGCCGTGACTCGAAAGAAGGCCGGATGTCCCTGCAGTTGCTTGAATGCAGGCTGTCTTTCATCTCCCAAGATGAAGGGATGTCTGAATCCCCTGTGGAGACCCTAGAGAAAGCCCTAGTTCCCCGCCTCATCTGGACAGGAGGCCTCACCTCCCTTTGACACCTGGAGAGGCATATGGAGTTCAATGCTTCAAAAGGTGACGTTGCTTGACTCTTCTTGAAAATTAATAGGAATCCCAATATCCCTGTGTCAACTGGAAAGGAACACTCGGTGTCCCGCCTCACCTCGAGAAGTGTCCGTATTGCCCTGCCAAGCCTCATGGAGATTCCTGAGTTGTTCCTCATAAGTAGTCAGGAGTCCTGACATTGCTGAACAAACAGGAGCTTTGAATGGCCATCCCCACAGTAACTCATGAATGTACATCAGGGTCCCGCTGCAACTCGAGAAAAGCCATGAAACTTCCCCCTCGCTGAGTGATGATGCCCGATTCCCCTGCATTGCGGGCAGAGCAATTCCATGTTCCCCATCAAACACGTAAGGAGCCTTGATTTGCTTGACGGCACTCCAGAGAGTCTCCAAGAACACTCTTACAAGTCTAGGAGGACACTGATGTCACTGCAGGAATGCAAAATAGCTCGGTGTACCCCAAATCAACTCGAGATGAAGCCTGATTCCCATACATTGACTCCAGACCCATCCTGCTTTCAACATCATACAGACAAGTGTATTGATTTCCTTTAGGCAACTCCAGAGGTTCCCTGAGACACCCTTCTCAAGTCTAGAGGAACACCAATTTCAGCACAGCAACTTGAGGAAAGCTCTGTGCACCCCATGTCATCTCGAGATGAGAACAGATTCCCTGGCTTTGACTGAAGAGGTATATCAACTTTCCAAAAGCAGCTTAAGAGGAGGCTTCCCTCCGCAATAGGTATGCAAGACGGACCCTGAGTTTACTGCGTCAAGTGGAATGGGGACCCAGATGACCTGACTCGAAAGAAGGCTGGATTTCCCTGCAGTGGATTGAATGCAGGCTGGTGTTTAATCTCGCAAGATGAAGCGATGTCTGAATCCCCTGTGGAGACCCTAGAGAAAGCCCTAGTTCCCTGCCTCATCTGGACAGGAGGCCTCACATCCCTTTGACACCTTGAGAGACATGCGGTGTTCAATGCTTCAAAAGGTGATGATGCCTGACTCTTGTTGAAAATTGATAGGAACCCCAATATCACTGTGGCAACTAGAAAGGGACCGTCGGTCTCCCGCTTCACCTCGAGAAGCGTCCATGTTGCCCTGCCAAGTCTCGAGGAGAATCCTGAGGTGTCTCTCGTAACTAGACAGGAGTCATCACATCGCTGAACAAACATGAGCTTCGAAGATCATTCCCACTGTAACTCGAGAATATACCCCAGGTTCCCGCTGCAACTCGAGAAAAACCATGAGACTTCCCCCTCGCCGGGAGATGAGGCCCGATTCCCGTGCATTGTGTGCAGAGCAATTCCATGTTCCCCATCAAACACGTAAGGGCCCTTGATTTGCATGATGGAAAGACAGAGATCCCCCCAAAAAACTGTCAGAAGACTAGAAGAACACTGATGTCACCGCAGGAATGCAAAATAGCTCGGTGTACCCCAAATCAACTCAAGATGAAGCTGGCTTCCCATGCATTGGCTTCAGAGGCATCCCGCATTCCATGTGATACACGAAAAGTGTCTTGACTTCCCTTAGGCAACTCCAGAGATTCCCTGAGACACCCGTCTCAAATCTAGAGGAACAGCAATTTCAGCACAGCAATGCGAGCAAAGCTCCATTCACCCAATATCATCTCGAGATGCGAGGAGATTCCCTGGCTTCGACTAAAGAGGTATGCCAACTTTCCAAAAGCACCTCAAGAGGAGGCTTCCCTCACAGGTAGTTATGTGAGAGGGACCCTCGGTTTGCTGCCTCAAGTGGAATGGACACTGCGATGCCCTGACTCAAAAGAAGGCCAGATTTCCCTGCAGTGGCTTGAATGCAGGCTCATCTTTCATCTCACAAGAGGAAGGGATGTCTGAATCCCCTGTGGACACGCTAGAGAAAGCCCTAGGTCCCAGCCTCATCTGGACAGGAGGCCTCACATCCCTTTGACACCTCGAGAGGCATGCGGAGTTCATGCTTCAAAAGGAGACGATGCCTGACTCTTCTTGAAAATGACAAGAATACCAATATCACTCTGGCAACTAGAAAGGGACACTGGGCCTGCTGCCTCACCTCAAGAAGTGTCCCTATTGCCCTGCCAAGCCTCGAGGAGATTCCTGAGGTGTCCCTCACAACTAGACAGGAGTCCTGACGTTGATGAACAAACACGAGTTTGAATGGCCATCGCTGCCGTAACTCGAGAATATACCCCAGGTTCCCAGCAGAACTCGAGAAAAACCATGAGACTTCCTTCTCGCCACGAGATGAGGCCCGATTCTGATGCATTGCATGCAGAGCAATTCCATGTTCCCCATCAAACACGTAAGGAGCCTTGATTTGCTTCATGGAACTCCAGAGAGTCCCAAAGAACACTGTCACAAGTCTAGAAGTACACTTACATCACCGCAGGAATGTGAAATAGCTTGGTGTTCCCCAAATCAACTTGAGGTGAAGCCCGATCCCCTGCATTGGCTCCAGAGACATCCCGAGTTCCACATCTTACTCGACAAGTGGCTTGACTTCCTTTAGGCGTCTCCAGAGATTCCCAGAGACACACGTCTCAAGTCTAGAGGAACACCAATTTCAGCACAGTAACTCAGGAAAGCTCCATGCACCCCATATCATCTCAAGATGAGAGCTGATTCACTGTCTTTGACTGAAGAGGACAGCCAACTTTCCACAAGCATCTAAAGAGGAGGCTTCCCTCAGCAATAGGTATGTGAGAGGGACCTTGAGTTTCCTGCCTCAAGTGGAATGAACAACGAGATGCCTGGAGTCGATAGAAGGCCGGATTTCCCTGCAGTGGCTCGAATGCAGGCTCGTCTTTCATGTCACAGAATAAATGGGTGTCTGAGTCCCGTGTGGAGACCCTAGAGAAAGCCCTAGGTCCCTGCCTCATCAGGAGAGGAGGCCTCACATCCCTTTGACACCTCGAGAGGCACGCGGAGTTCAGTGCTTCAAAAGGTGACGGTGCCTGAATCTTGTTGAAAATTGATAGTAATACCAATATCACTGTGGCAACTTGAAGGAGATCCGGGGTCTCCCGTCTCACCTAGAGAATTGTCCATATTGTTCTGCCAAGCCTTGTTGAGATTCCTGAGGTGTTCCTCGTAACTAGACAGGAGTTCAGAAGTCACTGAACAACATGAGCTTTGAAGGATAATCCTCACCGTAACTCAAGAATATATCCCACGTTCCCATTGCAACTCAGGAACAACCATGAGACTTAACCCTCGCCGCGAGATGAGGCCCGATTCCTCTGCACTGCATGCAGAGAAATCCCGTGTTCCCCATCAAACACGTAAGGAGCCTTGATTTGCTTGATGGACTCCAGAGAGTCCTGAAGAACACTCTCAGAAGTCTAGAAAGACACTGATGTCACCGCTGCAATGGGAAATAGCTCGGTGTACCCGAATCAACTGAATATGAAGGGCGATTCCCCTGCATTTCCTCCAGAGACATCCCCCATTCCACATCATACAGGACAAATGGCTTGACTTCCTTTAGGCACCTCCAGAGATTCCCTGATACACCCGTCTCAAGTCTAGATGATCACCAATTTCAGCACAGCAAGTCGAGGAGAGCTCCCTACCCCATATCATCTAGAGATGAGAAATGATTCCCTAGCTTTGACTGAAGAGATAAGCCAACTTTCCACAAGCACCTCAAGAGGAGGTGTAACTCAGCTTTAGGTATGTGAGAGGGACCCTGAGTTTGTTGCCTCAACTGGAATGGACACCGAGATGCCCTGACTCAAAAGAATGTCGGATTTCCCTGCAGTGGCTTGAATGCAGGCTCGCCTTTCATCTCACAAGATGAAGGGATGCCTGAATCCCCTGTGGAGACTCTAGAGAAAGCCCTAGTTCCCCACTTCATCAGGACAGGAGGCCTCATATCCCTTTGACACCTCGAGAGGCATGCAGAGTACAGTGCTTCAAAAGGTGACGATGCCTGACTCTTCTTGAAAATTGACAGGAATCCCAATATCACTGTGGCAACTAGAAAGGGCCCGTCGGTCTCCTGCCTAACTTTGAGAAGCATCCATATTGCCCTGCCAAGGCTTGTGGAGATTCCTGAGGTTTCCCTCGTAACTAGACAGGAGTCCTGAAGTCGCTGAACAAACACGAGTTTTGAATGGCAATCCCCGCCGTAACTCGTGAATGTACCCCAGGTTCCTGCCACAACTGGAGAAAATATGTGAGACTTCCCCCTTGCTGCGAGATGAGGCCCGATTGCTCTGCATTGGGTGCAGAGCAATTCCATGTTCCCCATCAAAAATAAAAGGAGGCTTGATGGAACTCCAGAGAGTCCCCAAGAACAGTGTCACAAATCTAGAAGGACACTGATGTCACCACAGGAACGGGAAATAGCTTGGTGTACCCCAAATCAACTCAAGATGAAGCCTGATTCCACTGCATTGGCTCCAGAGCCATCCTGCTTTCCACATCATACACGACAAGTGGCTTGACTTTCTTTTGGAAACTAAAGAGATTCCCTGAAACACCCGTCTCAAGTCAAGAGGAACACCAATTTCAGCACAGCAAGTTGAGGAAAGCTGCGTGCACCCCAAATCTTCTCGAGATGAGAGCTGACTCTCTGGCTTCGACTGAAGAGGTATATCAACTTTCAAAAGCAGCTTAAGAGGAGGCTTCCCTCAGTAATACATATGTGAGAGGGACCCTGAGTTTGCTGACTCTAGTGGAATTAACACTGAGATGCCCTGACTCAAAAGAATGCCGGATTTCACTGCAGTGCCTTGAATGCAGGCTCATCTTTCATCTCACAAGATGCAGGGATGCCTGAATGCCAGGTGGAGACCCTAGAGAAAGCCCTAGGTCCCTGCCTCCTCTGGACAGGAGGCCTCACAACCCTTTGACACCTCGAGAGTCACGCGGAGTTTAGTGCTTCAAAAGGTGACGATGCCTGACTCTTCTTGAAAATTGATAGGAATCCCAATATCACTGTGGCAACTAGAAAGGGACCCTCGGTCTCCCGCGTCACCTCGAGAAGGGTCTGTATTGCCCTGCCAAGCCTCGTGGAGATTTCTGAGGTTTCCCTAGTAACTAGACAGGAGTCCTGACGTCGCTGAACAAACACTAGTTTTGAATGGCCAGTACCGCCGTAATTCGAGAATGAACCCCAGGTTCCTGCTGCAACTTGAGAAAATATATGAAACTTCCCCCTCGCCATGAGATGAGGCCCGATTCCCCTGTATTTCATGGAGAGCAATTCCGTGTTCCCCATCAAACACATAAGGAGACTTGATTTGCTTGATGGAACTCCAGAGAGTCCCCACGAACACTGTCACAAGTCTAGAAGGCCACTGATGTCACCACAGGAACATGAAATAGCTCTGTGTACTACAAATCAACTCAAGATGAAGCCAAATTTCTCTGCATTGGCTCCAGAGCCATCCCGCGTTCCACATGATACACGACAAGTGGCTTGACTTCCTTTAGGCAACTCCAGAGAATCCCTGAGACACCCGTCTCAAGTCTAGAGGAACACCAATTTCAGCACGGCAACTCGAAGAAAGCTCTGTGCAACCCAAATCGTCTCAAGATGAGAGCTGATTCCCTGGCTCGACTGAAGAGGTAAGCCAACTTTCCAAAAGCAACTCAAGAGGAGGTTTCCGTCAGCAATAGGTATGTGAGAGGGACCCTGAGTTTGCTGCCTCAAGTGGAATGGACACCGAGATATCCTGACTTGAAAGAAGGCCGGATTTCCCTGCAGTGGCTTGAATTCAGGCTCATCTTTCATCTCAGTAGATGAAGAGAAGTGTGAATCCTCTGTGGACACCCTAGAGAAAGCCCTAGGTCCCCGCCCCACCTGGACAGGAGGCCTCACATCCCTTTGACACCTCAAGAGGCATGCGGAGTTCAGTGCTTCAAAAGGTGAGGATGCCTGACTTTTCTTGAAAATTGATAGGAATCCCAATATCACTGTGGCAACTAGAAAGGGCCCGTCGGTCTCCTGCCTAACTTCGAGAAGCATCCGTATTGCCCTGCCAAGGCTTGTGGAGATTCCTGAGGTTTCCCTTGTAACTAGACAGGAGTCCTGAAGTCGCTGAACAAACACGAGTTTTGAATGGCAATCCCTGCCGTAACTCAAGAATATATACCAGGTTCCAGCCACAATTCGAGTAAAACCGTGAGACTTCCCCCTTGCCGCGAGATGAGGCCCGATTGCTCTGCATTGGGTGCAGAGCAATTCCGTGTTCCCAATCAAACAGGTAAGGAGCCTTGGTTTGCTTGATGGAACACCAGTGAGTTCCCAACAACACTGTCACAAGTCTAGAAGGACAATGATGTCACCGCAGGAACAGGAAATATCTCGGTGTACCCCAAGTCAACTCGAGATGAAGCATGATTCCATATCATTGGTTCCAGATCCATCCTGCCTTGCACATCATACAGACAAGTGCCTTGACTTCCTTTAGGCAACTACAGAGATTCCCTGAGACACCCGTCTCAAGTCTAGAGGAACACCAATTTCAGCACAGGAACTCGAGGAAAGCTCCGTGAACCCCAAATCGTCTCGAGATGAGAGCTGAATACCTGGCTTCCACTGAAAAGGTAGGCCAACTTTCCACAATTACCTCAAGAGGAGGCTTCCCTCAGCAATAGGTATGTGAGAGGGACCCTGAGTTTCCTGCCTCAAGTGGAAGGGACACAGAGATGCCCTTACTCGAAAGATGGCCAGATTTCACTGCAGTGCCTTGAATGCAGGCTCATCTTTCTTCTCACAAGATGAATTAATGTCTCAATCCCCTGTGGAGAGCCTAGAGAAAGCCCTAGTATCCACCTAATCTGGACAGGAGGCCTCACATCCCTTTGACACCTCGAGAGGCACGTTGAGTTCAATGCTTCAAATGGCGACAATGCCTAACTCTTCTTGAAAATTGATAGAAATCCCAATATCACTGTGGCCACTAGAAAGGGTCACTCGGTCTCCCGACTAAACTCGAGAAGCATGTGTATTGCCCTGCCAAACTTCGTGGAGATTCCTGAGGTGTCCCTCATAACTAGACCAGTGTCCTGACATCGCTGAACAAACACCATGTTTAAATTGGCATCCACGCCTTAACTCGAGAATACAGCCCAGGTTCCCGCCGCAACTCGAGAAAAGCAATGAGACTTCCCACTTGCCGTGAGACGAGGCCCGATTAACCTGCATGTCGTGCAGAGCAATTCCATGTTCCCAATCAAACACGTAAGGGGCCTTGATTTGCTTGATAGAACTCCAGAGTTACCTGAAGAACACTGTCACAAGTCTAGAAGGACACTGATATCACCACAGCAATGGGAAATAGGTCAGTGTACCCCAAATAAACTCGAGATGAAGCCCAATTCCCCTGCATTTGCTCCAGAGCCATGCCGCGTTCCACATCATACAAGACAAGTGGCTTGACTTCCTTTAGGCAACTCCAGAGATTCCCTGAGACACCCGTCTCACGTCTAGAGGAACACCAATTTCAGCACAGCAACACGAGGAAAGCTCCGTGCACACCATATCATCTTGAGATGAGAGCTGATTCCCTGGCTTTGACTGAAGAGGTAAGCCAACTTTCCACAAGCACCTCAAGAGGAGGCTTCCCTCAGCAATAGGTATGTGAGAGGATCCCTGAGTTTGCTGCCTCAAGTGGAATGTACAGAGATGCCCTGACTCGAAAAAAGGCCAGATTTCCCTGCAGTGGGCTTGAGTGCAGGATCATCTTTCATCTCACAAGAATAAAGCATGTCTGAATACCCTGTGGAGACCTTGGCAAGAGCCCTAGGTCCCCGCCTCAACTGGACAGGATGCCTCACATTCCTTTGACAACTCAAGAGGGACACGGAGTCCAGTGCTTAAAAAGGTGACGATGCCTAGCTATTCTTAAAAATTGATTGGAATCCCAATATCATTTTGGCAACTAGAAAGGGACCCTGCATCTCCCGCCTCACCTCAAGAAGCATCCGTATTGCACTGCGAAACCTCGTGGAGATTCCTGAGGTGTCCCTCGTAATTAGACAGGAGTCCTGACATCCCTGAAAACACGAGTTTTGAAGGATCATCCCAGCCATAACTCGAGAATATACCCCAGGTTCCCGCCGCAACTTGTGAAAAACCATGAGACTTCCCACTCGACACGAGATTATGCCCTATTCCCCTGCATTGCATTCGGAGCAATTCCATGTTCCACATCAAACACGTAAGGAGTCTTGATTTGCTGGATGGACCTCCAGAGAGTCGCCAAGAACACTGTCACAAGTCTAGAAGGACAATGACGTAACAGCAGGAATGCGAAATACCTCTGTGTACCCCAAATCAACTAGAGACTAAGCACAATTCCCCTGCATTCGCTCCAGTGCCATCCCACATTCCACATCATACACGACAAGTGGCTTGACTTCCTTTAGGCAACTCCAGACATTCCCTGAGACACCAGTCTCACGTCTAGAGGAACACCAATTTCAGCACAGCAATGGGAGCAAAGCTCCATGCACCCCAAATCATCTCGAGATGAGAGCTGATTCCATGGCTTCGACTGAAGAGGTAAGACAACTTTCCACAAGCACCTCAAGAAGAGGCTTCCCACACAAATATGTATTTGAGAGGGACCCTGAGTTTGCTGCCTCAAGTGGAATGGGCACCGAGATGCCCTGACTCAAAAGAAGGCCTGATATCTCTGCAGTGGCTTGAATGCAGTCTCATATTTCATTCACAAGATGAAGGGATGTCTGAATTCAATGTGGAGACCCTAGAGAAAGCCCTAGGACCCTGCCTCCTCTGGACAGGAGTCCTGACATCCCTTTGATACCTCGAGAGGCATGCGGAGTTCAAGGTTTCAAAAGGTGACGATGCCTGACTCTTGTTGAAAATTGATAGGAATCCCAATATGACTGTGGCAGCTAGAAAGGGACCCTTAGTCTCCCGCCTTACCTCCACATGTGTCCGTATTGCCCTGCCAAGCCTCGTGGAGATTCCTGAGGTTTCCCTCATACCTAGTCAGGAGTCCTGACGTCGCTGAACAAACACGAGTTTTGAAAGATCATCCCGGCCTTAACTCGAGAATATACCCCAAGTTCCAGTTGCAACTTGAGAAAACCCATGAGAATTCCCCCTCACAGTGAGATGAGGCCCGATTCCCCTGAATTGCTTATGGAGCAAATCCGTGTTCCAAATCAAACACATTAGGAGCCTTGATTTGCTTGATGGAACTCCAGAGAGTCTGCAAGAACACCGTCACCAGTCTAGAAGGACACAGATGTCACCACAGGAATTCAAAATAACTCAGTGTACCCCAAATAAACTCGAGATGAAGCCAGAATCTCCTGCATTGGCTCCAGAGCAATCCCACCTTCCACATCATGCATGACAAGTGGCTTGAGTTCCTTGAGGCAACTCCAGAGATTCCCTGAGACACACGTCTCAAGTCTAGAGGAACACCAATTTCAGCATAGCAACTTGAGGAAAGCTCCATGCACCCGAAATCATCTCGAGATGTGAGCTGATTCCATGGCTTAGGCTGAAGAGGTATGCCAACTTTCCACAAGCACGTCAAGAGGAGGCTTCCCTCAGCAACAGGTATGTGAGTTGGACCCTGAGTTTGCTGCCTCAAGTGGAATGGACACCGAGATGCCCTGACTAGAAAGAAGGCCGGATTTCCCTGCAGTGTCTGGAATGCAGGCTCATCTTTCATCTCACAAGATGAAGGGATTTCTAAAGCCCCCGTGGAGACCGTAGAGAAAGCCCTAGTTCCCCGCCTCATCTGGATAGGAAGCCTCACATCCCTTTGACAGCTCGAGAGCCACGTGGAGTCATTGCTTCAAAAGGTGACAATGCCTGACTCTTGTTGAAAATTGATATTAATACCAATATCACTATGGCAACTAGAAAGGGACCCTGGGTCTCCCGCATCACCATGAGAAGTGTCCGTATTGCCCTGCCAAGCCTCGAGGAGATTCCTTAGTTTTCCCTCATAACTAGACAGGAGTCTTGACATCGCTGAACAAACATGAGCTTTGAAGGATCATCCCCACCATAACTCAAGAATATACCCAGGTTCCTGCTGCAACTTGAGAAAAAAAAATGAGAATTTGCCTTCGCCATGAGATGAGGCCCAATTCTGCAGCATTGTGTGCAGAGCAATTCCGAGTTCCCAATCAAACACGTAAGGAGAATTGATTTGCTTGATAGAACTCCAGAGAGTCCCGAAGAACACTGTCACAAGTCTAGAAGGAAACTGATGTCACCGCAGGAATGCAAAATAGCTCAGTGTACCCCAAATGAACTTGAGATGCAGCCCGATTCCCCTGCATTATCTCCAAAGCCATCCCTCGTTCCACATCATACATGACAAGTGACTTGACTTACTTTAGGCAACTGCAGAAATTCCCTAATGCACGGGTCTCAAGTCTAGAGGAACACCAATTTCAGCACAGCAATTCGAGGAAAGCTCCTTGCAGCTCATATCATCTCGAGATGAGAGCTGATGCCCTGGCTTCAACTGAAGAGGTAAGCCAACTTTCCACAAGCACCTCAAGAGGAGGTTTCCCTCCGCAATAGGTATGTGAGAGGGACACTGGGTTTTTTGACTCAAGTGGAATGGAGACCGAGATGCCCTGACTGGAAGGAAGGCCGGATTTCCCTGCAGTGGCTTGAATGCAGGCTCATCTTTCATCTCACAAGATGAAGGGATGTATGAATCCCCTGTGGAGACCCTAGAGAAAGCCCTAGTTCCCCGTCTCATCTGGACAGGAGGCCTCACATCCCTTTGACACCTCGAGAGGCCCGCGGAGTTCAATGCTTCAAAAGGTGACAATGCTTGACTCTTCTTGAAAATTGATAGGAATCCCAAAATCACTGTGGCCACTAGAAAGGGACCCTCGGTCTCCTGCCTCACCTCGAGAAGCATCCTTATTGCCCTGACAATCCTCGTGGAGATTCCTGAGGTTTACCTCATAACTAGACAGGAGTCCTGACGTCGCTGAACAAACAGAGATTTGAAGGATCATCCCAGCCGTAACTCGAGAATATACCCCAGGTTCCTGCCGCAACTCGAGAAAAACTATGAGACTTCCCCCTCAGTGCGAGATGAGGCCTGATCCCTCTGCATTGCATGCAGAGCAATTACGTGTTCCCCATCAAACACTTAAGGAGCCTTGATTTGCCTGATGGAACTCCAGAGAGTTCCCAAGAACACTCTCAGAAGTCTAGAAGGAAACTGATGTCACCGCAGGAATGCGAAATATCTCAGTGTACCCCAAATCCAGTGGAAATGAAGCCCACTTCCCCTGCATTGGCTCCAGAGCCATCCTGTGTTACACATTATACATGACAAGTGGCTTGACTTCCTTTAGGCAAGTCCATAAATTCCCTGCAACACCCGTCTCAAGTCTAGAGGAACACCAATTTCAGCACAGCAACTTGAGGAAAGCACCGTGCACCCCATATTGTCTCGAGATGAGAGCTGATTCCCTGGCTTCGACTGAAGAGGTATGCCAACTTTCCACAAGCACCTCAGAGGAGGCTTCTGTCAACAATAGGTATGTGAGAGGGATCCTTAGATTGCTCCCTCAAATGGAATGGAAACCGAAATGCACTGACTAAAAAGAAGGCAGTATTTCCATGCAGTGGCTTGAATGCAGGCTCATCTTTCATCTCACAAGATGAAAGGTCTCTCCCTGTGGAGACCCTAGAGAAAGCCCTAGGTCCCCGCCTAATCGGGACAGGAGACCTGACATCCCTTTGACACCTCGAGAGGCATGCAGAGTTCAGTGCTTCAAAACGTGATGATGACTGACTCTTCTTGACAACTGATAGGAATCCCATTATCACTGTAGCAACTAGAAAGGGAGCCTCGGTCTCTCCCCTACCTCGAGAAGCATCTGTATTGCCCTGCCAAGCCTCGTGGAGATTCCTGAGGTGTCCCTCATAACTAGACAATAGTTCTGACGTCACTGAACAAACACGCATTTTGAAGGGGCATCCCTGCTGTTACTCGAGAATATACCCCAGGTTCCTGCCGCTACTCGAGAAAAACCATGAGACTTCCACCTCGCTGTGAGATGATGCCTGATTCCCCTGCATTGCATGCAGAGCAATACTGTGTTCCCCATCAAACATGTAAGCAGACTTGATTTTCTTGACGGAACTCCAGAAAGTCCCCAAGAACACTGCCACAAGTCGAGAAGGACAGTGATGTAACCACAGGAATGTGAAATCGATCGGTGTACCCCAAATCAACATGAGATGAAGCCTGATTCCCTGCATTGGCTGCAGAGCCATCCTGCATTCCACATCATTCACAAAAAGTGGCTTGACTTCCTTTAAGCAACTCCAGAGATTCCCTGAAACACCTGTCTGAGGTCTAGAGGAACACCAATTTCAGCACAGCAACTCCAGGAAAGCTCCGTGCATCCCAAATAGTCTCAAGATGAGAGCTGATTCCCTGCCTTTGACTGAAGAGGTATGCAAACTTTCCACAAGCACCACAAGAGGAGGTTTCCCTCAGTTATTGGTATGTGAGAGGGACCCTGATTTGGTGCCTCAAGTGGAATGTAAACAGAGATGCCCTGACTTGAAAGAAGGCAGGATTTCCCTGCAGTGTCTTGAATGAAGGCTCATCTTTCATCTCACAAGATGAAGGGATGTCTGAATCCCCTGTGGAGACCCTAGAGAAAGCCCTAGGTCCCTGCCTCATCTGGACAAAAGGCGTCACATCCCTTTGACACCTCGAGAGGCATGCTGAGGTCAATGCTTCAAAAGATGATAAAGCCTGACTCTTGTGGAAAATTGATAGGAATCCCAATATCACTGTGGCATCTACAAAGACAACCTGGGTCTCTGGCCTCACCTCGAGAAGCGTCCATATTGCCCTGCCAAGCCTCGCAGAGATTCCTGAGCTGTCACTTGGAACTAGACAGGAGTCCTGATGTCACGGAACAAACACGAGCTTTGAAGGATAATCCCCGCCGTAACTCGAGAATATAACCCAGGTTCCGGCCGCAACTCGAGAAAAACCATGAGACTTCCCCATTGCCACAGATAAGTCCCGATTCCATTGCATTGCATGCAGAGCAATTTCATGTTCCCTGTCAAACACGTAAGGAGCTTGATTTGCTTGATGGAACTTCAGAGAGTCTCCAAGATGACTGTCACAATTCTAGAAGGACACTGATGTCACCGCAGGAACGCAAAATAACTCCATGTACCCTAAATCAACTCAAGATGAAGGCTGATTCACCTGCATTGGCTCCAGAGCCATCTCGCATTCCACATCCTCCTAAAAGAAAAGTGTCTTGACTTCATTTAGGCCAGGCCAGACGTTCCATGAGACACCCGTCTGAAGTCTAGAGGGACATGAATTTCAGCAGAGTAACTTGAGGAAAGCTCCATGCACCCCAAATCATCTCGAGATGAGAGCTGATCCCCTGGCTTCAAGTGAAGAGGTATACCAACTTTCCACAAGCACCTCAAGAGGAGGCTTACCTCAGCAAAATGTATGTGAGAGGGACCCTGAGTTTGCTGCCTCAAGTGGAATGGACACTGAGATGCCCTGACTTGAAAGAATGCTGGATTTCCCTGCAGTGGTTTGAATGCAGGCTCGTCTTTCATCTCAGAAGAAGAAGGCATGTCTGAATCCCCTGTAGAGACCCTAGAGAAAGCCCAAGTTCCAGGCTCATCTGGACAGGAGGCCTCACATGCCTTTGACACCTCGAGAAGCACGCGCAGTTCAATGCTTCAAAAGGTGATGCCTGACTCTTTTTGAAAATTGATAGGAATCCCAATATCACTGTGGCAACTAGAAAGGGACCCTGGGTCTACCACCTCACCTTGAGAAGCATCCATATTGCCCTGCTAAGCCTCGTGGTTATTCCTGAGTTGTCCCTCGTAATTAGACAGGAGTCCTGAACAAACACGAGCGTTGAAGGATCATCCATGCCATAACTTGAGAACATAACCCAGGTTCCCGCTGAAACTCGAGAAGGACCATTAGAGTTCCCTCTCGCCATGAGAGTAGGCACGATTCCTCTGCATTGGTGCAGAGCAATTCCGTGTTCCCAATCAAACAGGTAAGGAGCCTTGCTTTGCTTGATGGAACTCCAGAGAGTCCCCAAGAACACTTTCACAAGTCTAGAAGGACACTGGTGTCACCGCAGGAATGCAAAATAGCTCGGTGTAAACCAAATCAAGTCGAGAGGAAGCCCGGTTCCCCTGCATTGCCACTAGAGCATTCTGCGTTCCACATCATACACGACAAGTGGCTTGACTTCCTTTAGGAAACTCCAGAGATTCCTTGAGACATCCGACTCAAGTCTAGAGGAACACCAATTTCAGCACAGCAACTCCAGGAAAGCTCCATGCACACCAAATTATCTCGAGATGCGAGCTGTTTCCCTGGCTTCGACTGAAGAGTTATGCCAACTTTCCACAAGAACCTCAAGAGGAGGCTTCCCTCAGCAATAGGTATGTGAGAGGGACCCTGAATTTGCTGCCTAAAGTGGAATGGACACCGAGATGCCCTGACTGGAAGGAAGGTCGGATTTCCCTGCAGTGGCTTGAATTCAGGCTCATCTTTCATCTCACAAGATGAAGGGATGTCTGAATACCCTGTGGAGACCCTAGAGAAAGCCCTGGTCCCCGCCTCATCAGAACAGGAGTCCTCACATCCCTTTGACACCTCAAGAAGCACACTGAGTTTAGTGCTTCAAAAGGTGACGATGACTGACTCTTCTTGAAAACTGATAGGAATCCCATTATCACTGTGCCAACTAGAAAGGGAGCCTCGGTCTCTCCCATCACCTCGAGAAGCGTCCTTATTACCCTGCCAAGCCTCGTGGAGATTCCTGAGGTGTCCATCATAACTAGATAAGAGTTTTGATGTCTCTGAACAAACACACATTTTGAAGGGCTATCCCTGCTGTTACTTGAGAATATACCCCAGGTTCCCGCTGCAACTCAAGAAAAACAATGAGACCTCCCTCGCCATGAGATGAGGCCTGATTCCCCTGCATTGCATGCAGAGCAATACCATGTTCCCCATCAAACATGTAAGCAGCCTTGATTTTCTTGATGGAACTCCAGAGAGTCCCCAAGAATACTGTCACAAGTCGAGAAGGACACTGCTGTCACTGCAGGAATGGGAAATCTATCGGTGTACCCCAAATCAACTCTAGATGAAGCTCAATTCCCCTGTATTGGATCCAGAGCCATCCTTCGTTCCACATCATTCACAAAAAGTGGCTTGACTTCCTTTAGGCAACTCCAGAGACTCCCTGAGACACCTGTCTCAAGTCTAGAGGAAGACCAATTTCAGCACTGCAACTCGAGGAAAGCTCCATGTATCCCAAATAGTCTTGAGATGAGAGCTGATTCCCTGGCTTTGACTGAAGATGTAAGCCAAATTTCCAGAAGCACCACAAGAGGAGGCTTCCCTCAGCAATAGGTATGTGAGAGGGACCCTGAGTTTGGTGCCTCAAGTGGAATGTAAACAGAGATGCCCTGACTCGAAAGAAGGCAGGATTTCCCTGCAGTGGCTTGAATGCAGGCTCATCTTTCATCTCACAAGATGAAGGGCCATCTGAATCCCCTGTGGAGACTCTAGAGAAAGCCCTAGGTCTCCGCCTCTTCTGGACAGGAGTCCTCACATCCATTTGACACCTTGAGAGGCACACGGAGCGCAATGCTTCAAAATATGATGATGCCTTTTTGAAAATTGATAGGAATCCCAATATCACTGTGGCAACTAGAAGGGGACACTTGGTCTCCTGCTCACATGGAGAAGCGTCCGTATTGCCTTGCCAAGCCTCATGGAGATTCCTGAGGTGTCCCTCGTAACTAGACGGAAGTCCTAACGTCACTGAATAAACACGAGCTTTGAAGGTTCTTACCACCGTAACTCGAGAATATACCCCAGGTTCCACTCTAACAAGGGAAAAACGATGAGACTTCCCCCTTGCCATGAGATGAGGCCCCATTCCCCTGCATTGCTTGCAGAGCAATTCCGTGTTCCCAATCAAACACATAAGGAGCATTGATTTGCTTGATGGAACTCCACAGAGTCCCCAAGAACACTGTCACAAGTCTAAAGGACACTGATGTCACTGCAGGACTGCGAAATAGCTCTGCTTACCCGAAATCAACTCAAGATGAAGCCCACTTCCTCTGCATTGGTTCCAGAGCCAACTCGCATTCCACATCATACACAATAAGTGGCCTGGCTTCCTTTAGACAACTCCAGAGATTCCCTGAGACACCCGTCTCCAGTCTAGAGGAACACCAATTTCAGCACAGCAACTCAAAGAAATCTCCATGCTCCCTAAATTGTCTTGAGGTGAGAGTGATTCCCTGGCTTAGACAGAAACGCTTTGTCAACTTTCTACAAGCACCTCAAGAGCAGGCTTCCCTCAGCAATAGGTATGTGAGAGGGACCCTGAGTTTGCTGCCTCAAGTGGAATGGACACCGAGATGCCATGACTAGAAAGAAGGCCGGATTTCCCTGCACAGGCTTGAATGCAGGCTCATCTTTCATCTCACAAGATGAAGGGATGTCTGAATCCCCTGTGGAGAACCTAGAGAAAGTCCTAGGTCCCTGCCTCATCTGGACAAAAGGCATCAAATCTCTTTGACACCACGAGAGGCATGCTCAGTTCAATGCTTCAAAAGATGACAAAGCCTGACTGTTGTGGAAAATTGATAGGAATCCCAATATCACTGTGGCACCTAGAATGTTACACTGGGTCGCCTGCCTCACCTTGAGAAGCATCCGTTTTGCCCTGCCAAAGCTCGGGGAAATTCCTGAGGTGTCCCACGTTACTAGACAGGAGTCCTGATGTTGCTGAACAAACACGAACTTTGAAGGATCATCCCCGCTGTAACTCGAGAATATAACCCAGGTTCTGGCCGCAACTGGAGAAAAACCATGAGACTTCCTCATCGCCACGAGATGAGGCCCGATTCCCCTGCATTGCATGCAGAGCAATTTCATGTTCCCCATCAAACATGTAAGGAGCTTGATTTGCTTGATGGAACTCCAGAGAGTACACAAGAACACTGTCACAAGTCTAGAAGGACACTGATGTCACCACAGGAACGGGAAATAGCTCCACGTACCCCAAATCAAGTCAAGATGAAGGCTGATTCCCCTGCATTGGCTCCAGAGCCATCCTGCATTCCACATCATAAACGAAAAGTGTCTTGGCTTTATTTAGGCTAGTCCAGACATTGCATGAGACACCCGTCTGAAGTCTAGCGGGACACGAATTTCAGAAGAGCAACTTGAGGAAAGCTCCGTGCACCACAAATCGTCTCGAGATGAGAGCTGATTCCCTGGCATCGACTGAAGAGGTATGCCAACTTTCCAAAGGACCTCAAGAGGAGGCTTCCCTCAGCAATAGGTATGTGAGAGGGACCCTGAGTTTGCAGCCTCAAGTGGATTGGACACAAGATGCCCTGACTCGAAAGAAGGGCTGATTTCCCTGCAGTGGCTTGAGTGTAGGCTCGTCTTTCATCTCAAACATGAAGGGATGTCTGAATCCCCTGAGGAGACCCTGGAGAAAGCCCTAGGCCCCCGCCTCATCTGGACAGGAGACCTCACATCCCTTTGACACCTCGAGCAGCACACAGAATTCAATGCTTGAAAAGGTGACAATGCCTGACACTTCATGAAAATTGATAGGAATCCCTATATCACTGTGGCAACTAGAAAGGGACACTGGGTCTCCCTCCTCACATGGAGAAGTGTGCCTATCGATCTGTCAAGCCTCGTGGAGATTCCTGAGGTGTCCCTCAAAACTAGACAGGAGACCTGACATTGTTGAACAAACATGAGATTTAAATGGCCATCCCCGCCGTACCTCAAGAATATACCCCAGGGTCCTGCCGCAACTGGAGAAAGGCCATGACATTCCCCCTCACCACGAGATGAGGCCTGTTTCCTCTGCATTGCGTGCATAGCAATTCCATGTTCCCAATCGAACACATAAGGAGCCTTGATTTGCTTGATGGAACTCCAGAGCGTCACCAAGAACACTGCCACAAGTATAGGACACTGATGTCATCGTAGGAACACGAAATAGTTTTCTGTACCCCAAGTCAACTCTAGATTAAGCCCGATTCCCCTTCATTGGCTCCAGAGCCACCCTGCATTCCAAATCATGCAGGAAAAGTGGCTTGACTTCATTTAGGCAACTCCAGAGTTTCCCTGAAACACCCGTCCCAAGTCTAGAGGAACACAAATTTCAGCACAGCACCTCACGGAAATCTCTGTGCACTCCATATTGTCTCAATATGAGAGATGATTCCCTGGCTTCAACTGAAGTGGTAAGTCAGCGTTCCCCAAGCACCTCAAGGGGAGCATTCCCTCAGCAATAGGTATGTGAGAGGGACCCTGAGTTTGCTGCCTCAAGTGGAGTGGATACCGAGATTCCATGACTCGAAAGAAGGTCGGATTTCCTTGCAGTGGCTTGAATGCTGGCTCGTCTTACATTTCACAAGTTAAAGGGATGTCTGAATCATCTGTGCAGTCCCTAGAGAAAGCCCTAGGGCCCTGCCTCATCTGGACAGGGGGCCTCACATCCCTTGACACCTCGAGAGGCCCACAGAGTTCAATGCTTCAAAAGGTCAAGATGCCTGACTCTTCTTGAAAATTTAAGGAATCCCAATATCACTGTGCCAAATAGAAAGGGTTGCTTGGTCTCCCGCCTCACCTCCAGAAGTGTCCGTATTGTCCTGCCAAGCCTAGTTTAGATTCCTGATGGGTCCATCGTAGCTAGACAGCAGTCCTGACGTCACTGAACAAACAAAAGTTTTTAATGTCTATCCCCGTCATAACTCGAGAATATACCCCAGGTTCCCGCCGCAACTCGAGAAAAACCATGAGACTTCCCCCTCGCCGAGAGATGACGCCCGATTACCCTGCATTGTGTGTAGAGCAATTCCATGTTCCCAATCAAACAGGTAAGGAGACTTGATTTGCTTGTCGGAACTACAGGGAGACCCTAGAAATCCCTCAAAAGTCTAGAAGGACACTGATGTCACCGCAAGAATGTGAAATAGATCGGTGTAGCCCAAATCAACATGAAATGACGACCAATTCCCCTGCACTGCCTTCAGAGCAATTCCCCATTCCCCATCATGCAGCACGAGTGGCTTGACTTACTCTGAACAACTCCAGAGATTCCCTGAGACACCCGTCTCAAGTCTATAGGAACAGCAATTTCAGCACAGGAACTCGAGGAAAGTTCCATGCACCCCATATCGTCTGGAGAAGAGAGCTGATTCCCAGGATTCTATTGAAGAAGTAGGCCAACTTTCCACAAGCACCTTAAGAGGAGCCTTCCCTCTGCAATAGGCATGTGAGAGGGACCCTGAGTTTGCTTCCTCCAGTGGAGTGGATACCGAGATTCCCTGACTCGAAAGAAGGTCGTATTTCCTTGCAGTGGCTTGAATGAAGGCTCGTCTTTCATCTCACAATTTAAAGAGTTTTCTGAATCGTCTGTGCAGTCCCTAGAGAAAGTCCTAGTTCCCCGCCTCATCTGGACAAGGGGCCTCACATCCCTTGACACGCTGAGAGGCGGGCCGAGTTCAATGCTTCAAAAGGTGACGATGACTGACTCTTCTTGAAAATTGATAGGAATCCCAATATCACTGTGCAAACTAGAAAGGGATGCTTGGTCTCCCGCCTCACCTCCAGAAGCGTCCGAATTGTCCTGCTAAGCCTAGGTTAGATTGCTGAGGTGTCCATCGTAACTAGACAGGAGTCCTGACGTCTCTGTAGAAACTCGAGTTTCCAATGGCTATCCCCACCATAACTCGAGAATATACCCCAGGTTCCTGCTGCAATTGGAGAAAACCCATGAGACTTCCCCCTCGCCACGAGATGAGGCCCGATTCCCCTGTATTGGGAGTAGAGCAATTCCGTGTTCCCAATCAAAGACGTAAAGAGCCTCAATTTGCTTGACGGAACTCTAGAGAGTCCCCCAGAACACCCTCACATGTCTAGAAGGACACTGATGTCATCGCAGGAATGTGAAATAGCTCAGTGTAGCCCAAATCAACTCAAAATGATGACCTATTCACCTGCATTGGCTTCAGAGCAATGCCCTGTTCCTCATCATATAGGACAAGTGGCTTAACTTCCTTTGGACACCTCCAGAGATTCCCTGAGATACCCGTCTCAAGTCTATAGGAACAGCAGTTTCAGCACAGGAACACGAGGAAAGCTCCATGCACCCCATATCGTCTCGAGAATAGAGCTGATTCCCAGGATTCTATTGAAGAGGTAGGCCAAGTTTACAAGCACCTCAAGAGGAGCCTTCCCACAGCAATAGGTATGTGAGAGGGACCCTGAGTTTGCTACCTCAAGTGGAGTGGATACCGAGATTCCCTGACTCGAAGGAAGCTCGGATTTTCCAGAAGTGGCTTGAATACAGGCTTGTCTTTCATCTCACAAGATAAAGGGATGTCTGAATCCCCTATGGAGACCCTAGAGAAAGCCCTAGGTCCCCGCCTCTTCTGAACCGGGGGCTTCACATCCCTTGACACCTCAAGAGGTGGGCTGATTTCAATGCTTCAAAAGGTGACGATGCCTGACTCTTCTTGAAAATTGATAGGAATCCCAATATCACTGTGCCAACTAGAAAGGGACGCTTGGTCTCCTGCCTCACCTCCAGAAGCATCTGTATTGTCCTGCCAAGACTAGTTTAGATTCCTGAGGTGTAACTAGACAGAAGTCCTGACGTCGCTGAACAAATGAAAGATTTTAATGGCTACTCCCGCCCCGTAACTCGAGAATATACCCCAGCTTCCTGCTGAAACTCGAACAAAGCCATGAGACTTCCCCCTCTCCGAGAGATGAGGCCCGATTCCCCTGCATTGCATGCAGAGCAATTCCTTGTTCCCAATCAAACAGGTAAGGAGCCTTGATTTGCTTGACGGAACTACAGAGAGTTCCCCAGAAATCCCTCACAAGTCTAGAAGGACACTGATGTCACCTTTGGAATGTGAAATAGCTTGGTGTAGCCCAAATCAACTCAAAATGATGACCGATTCCCCTGCATTGGCTTCAGAGCAATCCCCCATTCCCCATCAGTCAGACAAGTGGCTTGACTTTCTTTTGGCAACTCCAGGCATTTCCTGAGACACCCGTCTCAAGTCTATAGGAACACCAATTTCAGCACAGGAACTCGAGAAAAGCTCCATGCACCCCATATCGTCTCGAGAAGAGAGCTGATTCCCAGGATTCTGTTGAATACGTAGGCCAACTTTCCACAAGGAACTCAAGAGGAGCCTTCCCTCAGCAATAGGTATGTGAGAGGGACCCTGAGTTTGCTGCCTCAAGTGGAGTGGATACCGAGATACCCGGACTCGAAAGAAGGTCAGATTTCCTTGCAGTGGTTTGAGTGCCCACTCGTCTTTCCCCACACAAGTTAAAGGGATGTCTGAATCGTCTGTGCAGTCCCTAGAGATAGCCCTAGGTTCCCCCTCATCTGGATAGCGGGCCTCACATCCCTTGACACCTCGAGAGGCGGGCCGAGTTCAATGCTTCCAAAGGTGACAATGCCTGACTCCTCTTGAAAATTTATAGGAATCCCAAAATCATTGTGCCAACTAGAAAGGGATGCTTGGTATCCCGCCTCACCTCCAGAAGTGTCCGTATTGTCCTGCCAAGCCTAGTTTAGATTCCTGAGGGGTCCATCGTAACTAGACAGGAGTCCTGACGTCTCTGTAGAAACTCGAGTTTCCAATGGCTATCCCCACCATAACTCGAGAATATACCCCAGGTTCCTGCTGCAATTGGAGAAAACCCATGAGACTTCCCCCTCGCCGCGAGATGAGGCCCGATTCCCCTGTATTGGGAGTAGAGCAATTCCATGTCCCCAATCAAAGACGTAAAGAGCCTCGATTTGTTTGACAGAACTCTAGAGAGTCCCCCAGAACACCCTCATATGTCTAGAAGGACACTGATGTCTCGGCAGGAATGTGAAAAAGCTAGGTGTTGCCCAAATCAACTCGACATTATGCCTGATTCCCCTGCATTGGCTCCAGAGCAATTCCCTGTTCCCCATCATACAGGACAAGTGGCTTGACCTGCTTTAGGGAACTACCGAGATTCCCTGAGACACACGTCTCAAGTCTATAGGAACACCAATTTCAGTACAGGAACTCAAGGAAAGCTCCATGCACTCCATATCGTCTCAAGATTAGAGCTGATTCCCTGTCTTTGACAGAAGAGGTGAGCCAACTTTGCAAGGGCATTTCAAGAGGAGCTTTCCCTCAGTGATAAGGATGTGAGAGGGACCCTGTGTTTTCTGTCTACAGTGGAATGGACCCCGAGAGGCCCTGACACAATGAAGGCCAGATTGCCCTGCAGTGGCTTAAATTCAGACTTGTCTTTCATCTCACAAGATGAAGGCATGTCTGAATCCCCTGTGGAGACACTAGAGAAAGGCATAGGTCTCCACCTTATTTGAAATGGGGGCCTCACATCCCTTTGACCCCTCGAGAGGCACACGGAATTCAATGCTTCAAAAGGTGATGATGCCTAACTCTTCTTGAAAATGGATAGAAATCCCAATATCCCTGTGACAACTAGAAAGTGAACCTCGGTCTCCTGCCTCACCTCCAGAAGTGTCCGTATTTTCCTGCCAAGCCTAGTTTATATTCCTGAGGTGTCCATCATAACTAGACAGGTGTCCTGATGTCCTTGAAAAAACAAAAGCTTTTAATGGCTACCCCCGACGTAACTTGAAAATATACCCCAGGTTCATGCCGCAACTCGAGAAGAACCATGAGACTTCCCCCTCGCTGATAGATGAGGCCTGATTCCCCAGCATTGTGTGCAGAGCAATTCCTTGTTCCCAATCAAACAGCTAAGGAGTCATGATTTGCTTGACGGAACTACAGAGAGTCCCGCAGAAATCCCTCACAAGTCTAGAAGGACACTGATGTCACCGCAGGAATGTGAAATAGCTCCGTGTAGCCCAAATTAACTTGAAATTACGCCCAATTCCCCTGCATTGGCTTCAGAGCAAGTCCGTGTTCCCCATCATACATGACAAGTTGCTTGACCTCCTTTAGGCAACTCCCGAGATTCCCTGAGACACCCGTCTCAAGTCTATAGGAACACCAATTTCAGCACAGGAACTTGAGGAAAGCTCCACACACCTCATAGCGTCTGGAGAAGAGAGCTGATTCCCAGCATTCTATTGAAGATGTCGGCCAACTTTCTACAAGCACCTCAAGAGGAGCCTTCCCTCAGCAATAGGTATTTGAGAGCGACCCTGAGTGTGCTGCCTCAAGTGGAGTGAATACCGAGATACCCTGACTAGAAAAAAGGTCGGATTTGCCTGAAGTGGTTTGAATGCAGGCTCGTCTTTCATCTGACAACATGAAGGGATGTCTGAATCCCCTGTGGAGACACTAGAAACCCTAGTTCCCTGCCTCAATTGGACAGGGGGCTTCACATTCCTTGACACCTCCAGAGACCTGCAGAGTTCAATGTTTCAAAAGGTGATGAGGCCTGACTCTTGAAAATTGATAGGAATCCCAATATCTCTGTGGAAACTAGAAAGGGACGCTTGGTCTCCCACCTCAACTCCAGAATCGTCTGTATTATCCGGCCAAGCCTAGTTTAGATTCCTGAGGTGTCCATTGTAACTAGACAGGAGTCCTGACATCACTGAACAAACAAAAGTTTTTAACGGCTACCCCCGCCATAACTCGACAAGATACCCCAGGTTCCCGCTGCAACTAGAGTAAAACCGTGAGACTTACCCCTCGCCGAGAGATGATGCCCTATTCTACTGCATTGCATGCAGAGCAATTCCTTGTTCCCAATCAAGCAGGTAAGGAGACTTGATTTGCTTGACGGAGCTACAGAAAGTCCCCCAGAAGTCCCTCACAAGTCTAGAAGGACACTGATGTCATGGGGGAATGTGAAATAGCTCGGTGTAGCCCAAATGAACTTGAAATGGTGACCAATTCCCCTACATTGGCTTCAGAGCAATCCTCCATTCCCCATCATACAGGACAAGTGGATTGACTTCGTTTGGGCAACTCCCGAGATTCCCTGAGGCACCCGTCTCAAGTCTATAGGAACACCAATTTCAGCACAGGGACTCGAGGAATGCTCCATGCACCCCATATCGTCTCGAGAAGAGAGCTGATTGCCAAGATTCTATTGAAGACATAGGCCAACTTTCCACAAGCTCCTCAAGAGGACCCTTCCCTCAGCAATAGGTATGTGAGAGGGACCCTGAGTTTGTTGCCTCAAGTGGAGTGGATACCGAGATTCCGTGACTCGAAAGAAGGTCGGATTTCCTTTCAGTGGCTTGAATGCAGGCTCGTCTTTCATCTCACAAGATAAAGAGATGTCTGAGTCTTCTGTGCAGCCCCTAGAGAAAGCCCTAGGTCCCTGCCTCATCTGGACAGGGGTCCTCACATCCCTTGACACCTCGAGAGGCAGGCCGAGTTCAATGCTTCAAAAGGTGACGATGCCTGACTCTTCTTGAAAACTGATAGGAATCCCAATATCACTGTGCCAACTAGAAAGGGATGCTTGGTCTCCCGCCTCACCTCCAGAAGCATCCGTGTTGTCCTGCCAAGCCTAGTTTAGCTTCCTGAGGTGTTCGTCATAACTAGACAGGAATCCTGATGCCGCTGAACAAACTCGAGTTTCGAATGGCCATCCCCACCGTAATTCAAGAATATACCCCAGGTTCCTGCCACAACTCGAGAAAATCAATGAGGCTTCCCCCTCACCACGAGATGAGGCCCGATTTCCGTGCCTTAGGTGCAGAGCAATTCCGTGATTCCAATCAAACACATAAGGAGCCTCGATTTGCTTGAAGGAACTCTAGAGAGTTCCCCAGAACACCCTCACACGTCTAAAAGGACACTGATGTCACCGCAGGAATGTGAAATAGCTCAGTGTAGCCCAAATGAACTTGAAATTACGACCGATTCTCCTGCATTGGCTTCAGAGCAATCGCCTGTTCCTCGTCATACAGGATAAGTGGCTTGACTTCCTTTGGGCAACTCCAGAGTTTCCATGAGACACCCGTCTCAAGTCTATAGGAACCCCAATTTCAGCACAAGAACTCGAGGAAAGCTCCATGCACCCCATATCGTCTCAGGAAGAGATCTGATTCTCAGGATTCTATTGAAGAGGTAGGCCAACTTTCCACAAGCACCTCAAGAGGAGCCTTCCCTCAGCAATAGGTATGTGAGAGTGTCCCTGATTTTGCTGCCTCAAGTGGAGTGGATACCAAGATTCCCTGACTTGAAAGAACGTCAGATTTCCTTGCAGTGGCTTGAATGCAGGCTCGTCTTTCATTTCACAAGATAAGGGTTTTCTGAATCTTCTGTGCAGTCCCTAGAGAAAGCCCTAGGTCCCCGCCTCATCTAGACAGGGGGCCTACATCCCTTGACACCTCGAGTGGCCCACGGAGTTCAATGATTCAAAAGCTGACGAGGCCTGAGTCTTCAAGAAAATTGATAAGAATACCATTATCACCGTGGAAACTAGAAAGTGATGCCTGGTCTCCCACCTCAGCTCCAGAAGCGTCTGTATTATCCTGCCAAGCCTAGTTTAGATTCCTGACGTGTCCGTCATAACTAGACAGGAGTTCTGACTTCGCTGAACAAAGTGGAGTTTCGAATGGCCATCCGCACTGTAACTTGAGAATATACCCCAGGTTTTTGCCGCAACTCGAGAAATCCCATGAGACATCCCCTTCACCGGGAAATGAGGCTCGATTCCCCTGCATTGCATTCAGAGCAATCCCGTGTTTCCAATCAAACACGTAAGGAGCCTCGATTTGCTTGACGGGCCACCAGAGAGTCCCCAAGAACACTGTCACAAGACGAGAAGAACACTGATGTCACCACAGCAATGTGATATAGCTCGGTGTACCCCAAATCAAATCGAGATGAAGCCCATTTCCACTTCATTGGCTCCATAGCTATCCCGCGTTCCACATCATACAGAACTAGTGGCTTGACTTCCTTTAGGAAACTACAGAGATTCCCTGAGACACCCGTCTCAAGTCTATATGAATGTTAATTTCAGTACAGCAACTCGAGGAAAGCTCCATGCACTCCATATCGTCACAAGATGAGAGCTGATTCCCTGTCTTTAATTGAAGAGTTGAGCCAACTTTCCACAAGCACCTCAAGAGGAGTTTTCCCTCAGCAATAGGTATGTGAGAGGGACCTTGTGTTTTCTGTCTCAAGTGGAATGGACCCAGAGAGGCCCTGACTCCAAAGGAGGTCGGATTTCCCTGCAGTGGCTTAAATTCAGGCTCGTCTTTCACCTCACAAGATGAAGGCATGTCTGAATCCCCTGTGGAGACCCTAGAGAAAGTTATAGGTCTCTGCCTCATCTGGACAGTGTGCCTCACATCCTTTTGACACCTCAAGAATCAGACGGAATTCAATGCTTCAAAATTTGACGATGCCTGACTCTTCTTGAAAATGGATAGGAATCCCAATATCACTGTGCCAACTAGAAAGTGAACCTTGGTCTCCTGCCTCACCTCCAGAAGCATCCGTATTGTCCTGCCAGGCATAGTTTTGAATCCTGAGGTGTCCATTGTAACTAGACAGGAGTCCTGACATCGCTGAACAAACAGAAGTTTTTAAACCCTACCCCAGCTGTAACTCGAGAATATACCCCAGGTTCCCAGCGCAACTCGCGAAAAACCATGAGACTTCCCCCTCGCCGAGAGATGAGGCCCGCTTCCCGTGCATTGCGTGCAGAGCAATTCCTTGTTCCCAATCAAACAGGTAAGGAGCTTTGATTTGCTTGGTGGAACTACAGAGAGTCCCTCAGAAATCCCTCACAAGTCTAGAAGGACATTGATGTCACCGTAGGAATGTGAAATAGCTCAGTGTAGCCCAAATAAACTCAAAATGATGACTGATTCCCCTGCGTTGGCTTCAGAGCAATCCCCCATTCCCCATCATACAGGACAAGTGGCTTGACTTCCTTTGGGCAACTCCAGAGATTCCCTGAGACACCCGTCTCAGGTCTATAGGAACGCCAATTTCAGTACAGGCACTCGAGGAGAGCTCCATGTACCCCATATCGTCTCGAGATGAGAGCTGATTCCCAGGATTCTATTGAAGAGGTAAGCCAATTTTCCACAAGCACCTCAAGAGGAGCCTTCCCTCAGCAATAGGTATGTGAGAGGGACCCTGAGTTTGGTGCCTCAAGTGGAGTGGATACCGAGATGGCCTGAGTAGAAAGAAGTTTGGATTTCATTGAAGTGACTTGAATGCAGGCTCGACTTTCATCTTACAAGATGAAGTGATATCTGAGTCCCCTGTGGAGACCCTCGAGAAAGCCCTAGGTCTCCGCCTCATTTGGACAGGGGACCTCACGTCCCTCGACACCTCGAGAGGTCCACGGAGTTCAATGCTTCAAAGGTGATGAGGCCTGACTCTTCTTGAAAATTGATGGGAATCCCAATAACTCTGTGGAAACTAGAAAGGGATGCTTGATCTCCCACCTCAACTCCAGAAGCGTCTGTATTATCCTGCCAAGCCTAGTTTAGATTCCTGAGGTATCCGTTGTAACTAGACAGGAGTCCTGACATCACTGAACAAAGTGGCATTTCGAATGGCCATCCCTGCTGTAACTCGAGAATATACCCCAGGTTCCTGAGATAACTCGAGAAATCCCATGAGTCATCCCTCTCCCCGGGAGATGAGGCTTGATTCCCATGCATTGTGTGCAGAGCAATCCCGTGCTCTCAATCAAACATGTGAGGAGCCTCGATTTGCTTGACAGAACTGTAGAGAGTCCCCCAGAACACCCTCACACGTCTAGAAGGACACTGATGTCAATGTAGGAATGTGAAATAGCTCAGTATAGCCCAAATCAACTCGAGATTGTGCCGGATTCCACCTCATTGGCTCCAGAGCAATTCTGTGTTCCCCATCATGTAGGGCAAGTGGCTTGACTTCCTTTAGGCAGCTACCGAGATTCCCTGAGACACCCGTCTCAAGTCTATATGAATATTAATTTCAGTACCGCAACTCTAGGGAAGCTCCATGGACCCCATGTCGTCTCAAGATGAGAGCTGATTCCCTGTCCTTCATTGAAGAGGTGAGCCAACTTTCCACAAGCACCTCAAGAGGAGTTTTCCCTCAGCAATTGGTATGTGAGAGGGACCCTCTGTATTCTGTCTCAAGGGGAATGGACCCCGCGAGGCCCTGACTCAAAAGAAGGCCGGATTTCTGAGCTGTGGCTTAAATATAGGCTCTTTTTTCATCTCACAAGATGAAGGCATTTCTGAATCCCCTGTAGAGGCTCTAGAGAACATCGTAGTTCTCCGCCTCACATCCCTTTGACACCTCGAGAGGCACACGGAATTCATTGCTTCAAAAGGTGATGATGCCTGACTTTTCTTGAAAATGGTAGGAATCCCAATATCACTGTGCCAAATAGAAAGTGAACCTTGGTCTCCTGCCCCATCTACAGAAGCGTCCGTATTGTTCTCCCAAGCCTAGTTTAGACTCCTGAGGTGTCCATCGTAACTAGACAGGAGTCCTGACATCGCTGAAGAAACAAAAGTTTTTAATGGCTACCCCTGCCGTAACTCGAGAATATACCCCAGGTTCCCGACGCAACTCGAGATAAACCATGAGATTTCCCCCTCGCCGAGAGATGAGGCCCGTTTCCCCAGCATTGCATGCAGAGCAATTCCTTGTTCCCAGACAAACAGGTAAGGATCCTTGATTTGCTTGCCGG
This sequence comes from Capreolus pygargus, assembly GCA_012922965.1. Taxonomy (NCBI): domain Eukaryota; kingdom Metazoa; phylum Chordata; class Mammalia; order Artiodactyla; family Cervidae; genus Capreolus; species Capreolus pygargus. The sequence continues at coordinate 51,023 of SNSB01090966.1, read as the reverse complement.
AAGTACAGAGAATCCCCCAAAATTCCCTTACCAGTCTAGAAGGACACTGATGTCACCACAGGAATGTGATATCGCTAGGTGTAGCCGAAATCAACTTGGAATGATGACTGATTCCCCTGCATTGGCTTCAGAGCAATCCCCCATTCCTCATCATACAGGACAACTGGCTTGACTTCCTTTGGGCAACTCCAGAGATTCCCTGAGACCCTGTCTCACGTCTATATGAACACCAATTTCAGCACAGGAACTCGAAGAAAGCTCCATGCACCCCATATCGTCTCGAGAAGAGAGCTCATTCCCAGGATTCTATTGAAGAGGTAGGCCAACTTTTCACAAGCACTTCCAGAGGTACCTTCCCTCAGCAATAGGTATGTGAGAGGTACCCTGAGTTTGCTGCCTCAAGTGGAGTGGATACCAAGATTTCCTGACTCAAAAGAAGGTCAAATTTCCTTGCAGTGGCTTGAATGCAGGCTCGTCTTTCATCTCACAAAATAAAGGGATGTCTGAATCTTCTGTGCAGTCCCTAGAGAAAGCCCTAGGTCCCCGCCTCATTGGGACAGGGGCCTCACATCACTTGACAGCTCGAGAGGTGGGCCGAGTACAATGCTTGAAAAAGTGACGATGCCTGACTCTTCTTGAAAATTGATAGGAATCCCAATATCACTGTGCCAACTAGAAAGGGACGCTTGGTCTCCCGCCTCACCTCAAGAAGCGTCCGTATTCTCCTGCCAAGCCTAGTTTACATTTCTGAGTTGTCCGTCACAACTATACAATAATACTGATGTCGCTGAACAAACTCGAGTTTCGAATGGCTATACCCGCCGTAACTCGAGAATATACCTGAGGTTCCTGCCACAACTCGAGAAAACCCATGAGACTTCCCCCTCGCCATGAGATGAGGCCCGATTCCCCTGCATTGGGTGCAGAGCAATTCCGTGTTCCCAATCAAACACATAAGGAGCTTCGATATCCTTTTTGGAACTATAGAGAATCCCCCAGAACACCCTCACACGTCTCGACGGACACTGATGTCACCTCAGGAATGTTAAATAGCTCAGAGTAGCCCAAATCACCTCGGAATTATGCCCGATTCCCCTGCATTGGCTCCAGAGCAATTGCCTGTTCCCCCTCATATGTGAAAAGTGGCTTGACTTCCTTTAGGCAACTACTGAGATTCCCTGAGACAATCGTCTCAAGTCTATAGGAACACCAATTTCAGCACAGGACCTCGAGGAAAGCTCCATGCACCCCATATCGTCATGAGAAGAGAGCTGATTCCCAGGATTCTATTGAAGAGGTAGGCCAACTTTCCACAAGCACCTCAAGAGGAGCCTTCCCTCAACACTAGGTGTGTGAGAGGAACCCTGAGTTTGCTGCCTCACGTGGACTGGATACCGAGATGCCCTGACTAGAAAGAAGGTTGGATTTTCCTGATGTGGCTTGAATGCAGGCTCGTCTTTCATCTCACAATATGAAGGGATGTCTGAGTCCCGTGTGGAGACCCTAGAGAAAAGCCTAGTTCCTCGCCTCATCTGGACAGGGGCGTCACATCCCTTGACACCTCGAGAGGCACACAGAATTCAGTGCTTCAAAAGGTGACGAGGCCTGACTCCTCTTGAAAATTGATAGGAATCCTAATATCTCTGTGGAAACTAGAAAGGGAGGCTTGGTCTCCCACATCACCTCCAGAAGCGTCCATATTTTCCTGCTAAGCCTAGTTTAGATTCCTGAGGCGTCCGTCATAACTAGACAGGAGTCCTGACTTCTCTGAACAAAGTGGAGTTTGGAAGGGCCATCCCTGCTGTTGCTCGAGAATATACCCCAGGTTCCTGCCGCAACTCGAGAAATCCCATGAGACATCCCCCTCGCCAGGAGATGAGGCTCAATTCCCCTGCATTGCGTGCAGAGCAATGATGTGTTCCCAAGCAAACATGTAAGGAGCCTCGATTTGCTTGATGGAACATCAGAGTGTCCCCAAGAGCACTGTTACAAGATGAGAAGAACACTGATGTCACCTCAGGAATGCAAAATATCTCAGTGTACCCCAAATCAACTCTAGATGAAGACCATCTGACCTTCGTTGGATCCATAGCTATCCCGTGTTCCACATCATACAGAACAAGTGGCTTGACTTCCTTTAGGAAACTACAGAGATTTCCTCAGACACCCGTCTCAAGTCTATATGAATATTAATTTCAGTACAGCAACTCGAGGAAAGCTCCATGCACCCCATATCATCTCAAGATGAGAGGTGATTCCCTGTCTTTGACTGAAGAGGTGAGCCAACTTTCCACAAGCGATTCAAGAGGAGTTTTCCCTCAGCAATAGGTATGTGAGAGGGACCCTGTGTTTTCTGTGTAAAGTGGAATGGACCCCGAGATTCCCTGACTCAAAAGAAGGCCTGATTTCCCTTCATTGGCTTAAATTCAGGCTCGTCTTTCAACTCACAAGATGAAGGCATGTCTGAATCCCCTGTGGAGACCCTAGAGAAAGCCGTAGGTCTTTGCCTCATCTGGACAGGGGGCCTCACATCCCTTTGACAACTCGAGAGGCACACGGAATTCAATGCTTCAAAAGGTGACGATGCCTGACTCTTCTTGAAAATGTATAGGAATCCCAATATATCTGTGCCAACTAGAAAGTGAACCTCGGTCTCCTGCCTCAGCTCCAGAAGCATCCGTATTGTCCTGCCAAGCCTAGTTTAGATTCCTGAGGTGTCTATCATAACTAGACAGGAGTCTTGACTTCCTTGAACAAACAAAAGTTTTTAATGGCTACCCCAGCCGTAGCTCGAGAATATAACCCAGGTTAAAACCGCAACTCAAGAAAAATCATGGACCTCGCCCTTGCCACGAGATGAGGCCCGATTCCCCTGCATTGTGTGCTGAGCAATTCCGTGTTCCCAATCAAACAAGTAAGGAGCCTTGATTTGCTTGACAGAACTCTAGAGAGTCTTCCAGAACACCCTCACATGTCTAGAAGGACACTGATGTCACCGCAGGAATGTGAAATAGATCGGAGTAGCCCAAATCACCTCAAGATTATGCCCGATTCCCCTACATTGGCTCCAGAGCAATTCCCCGTTCCCCATCATACAAGACAAGTGGCTTGACTTCCTTTAGGAAACTACAGAGATTCCCTGAGACACCTGTTTCAAGTCTATATGAATATTAATTTCATTACAGCAACTCGAGGAAAGCTCCATGCACCTCATATCGACTCAAGATGAGAGCTGATTCCCAGGATTCTATTGAAGAGGTGAGGCAACTTTAAAGAAGCACCTCAATGAGGAGTTTGCCCTCAGCAATAGGTATGTGAGAGGGACCCTGTGTTTTCTGTCTCAAGTGGAACGGACCCCGAGAGGTCCTGACTCAAAAGAAGGCCGGATTTCCCTGCAGTGGCCTAAATTCAGGCTCGCCTTTCACCTCACAAGATGAAGGCATGTCTGATTCCCCTGTGGAGACCCTAGAGAAAGCCGTAGGTCTCTGCCTCATCTGGACAGGGGGCTTCACATCCCTTTGACACCTCGAGAGGTGGGCCGAATTCAATGCTTCATAAGATGACGATGCCTGACTCTTCTTGAAAATGGATAGGAATCCCAATATCACTGTGCCAACTAGAAAGGGACTCTTGGTCTCCCGCCTCACCTCCAGAATCGTCCATGTTCTCCTGGCAAGCCTAGTTTAGATTCCAGAGGTGTCCATAGTAACTAGACAGGTGTCCTGACGACGCTGAACCAACTGGACATTCGAATGGCCATCCCTGATGTAACTCGAGAGTATTCCCAAGGTTCCTGCCGCAACTCAATAAAACCCATGAGACTTCCCCCTCTCCGAGAGATGAGGCCCGATTCTCCTGCATTAGGTGCAGAGCAATACCGTGTTCCCAATCAAACACATAAGGAGCCTCGATTTGTTTGACGGAACTTTAGAGAGTGCCCCAGAACACTCTCACACGTCTAGAAGGACACTGATGTCACCGCAGGAATGTGAAATAGCTCGGGGTAGCCCAAATCAACTCCAGATTATGCCTGATTCTCCTGCATTGGCTACAGAGCAATTCCATGTTTCCCATCATGCACGACAAGTGGCTTGACTTCCTTTAGGCAACTACCGAGATTCCCTGAGACACATGTTTCAAGTCTATATGAATATTAATTTCAGTACAACAACTCGAGGAAAGGTCCATGCACCCCATATCGTCTCAAGATGAGAGCTGATTCCCTGTCTTTGACTGAAGAGGTGAGCCAACTTGCCACAAGCACCTCAAGAGGAGTTTTCCCTCAGCAATATATATGTGAGTGGGACCCTGTGTTTTCTGTCTCAAGTGGAATGGACCCCAAGAGCCCATGACACAAAGAAGGCCGAATTTCCCTGCAGTGGCTTAAATTCAGGCTCGTCTTTCAACTCACAAGATGAAGGCATGTCTGAATGCCCTGTGGAGACCCTAGAGATAGCTGTAGGTCTCCGCGTCATCTGGACAGGGGGCCTCACATCCCTTTGACACCACAAGAGGCACACGGAATTCAATGCTTCAAAAGGTGACGACGCCTGACTCTTCTTGAAAATGGATAGGAATCCCAATATATCTGTACCAACTAGAAAGTGAACCTCGGTCTCCTGCCTCAGCTCCAGAAGCGTCCGTATTGTCCTGCCAAGCCTAGTTTAGATTCCTGAAATGTCCTTCGTAACTAGACAGGAGTCCTGACGTCACTGAACAAACAAAAGTTTTTAACGGCTACCCCTGCCGTAACTGGAGAATATACCACAGGTTCCCGATGCAACTCGAGAAAAACCACGAGACTTCCCCCTCGCCATGAGATGAGGCCCAATTCCGCTGCACTGCATGCCGAGGAATTCCGTGTTCCCAATCAAACACGTAAGGAGCCTTGATTTGCTTGACAGAACTCTAGAGAGTCCCCCAGACACCCTCACTCGTCTAGAAGGACACTGATGTCACTGCAGGAATGTGAAATAGCTCAGTGTAGCCCAAATCAACTCGAGACCACGCCTGATTCTCCTGCATTGGCTCCAGAGCAATTCCCAGGTCCTCATCATACACGACAAGTGGGTTGACTTCCTGTAGGCAACTACCGAGATATCCTGAGACAGACGTCTCAAGTCTATAGGAACACCAATTTCAGCACAGAAACTGGAGGAAAGCTCCATGCACCCCGTATCACCTTGAGAAGAGAGCTGATTCCCAGGATTCTACTTAAGAGGTCGGCCAACTTTCCACAAGTACCTCAAGAGAAGGCTTCCCTCAGCAATAGGTATGTGAGAGGGACCCTGAGTTTGCTGCCTCAAGTGGAGTGGATACCAAGATGCCTTGAATAGAAACAAGTCGGATTTGGTTGAAGTGGCTTGAATGCAGACTCGTTTTTCATCTCACAAGATGATGGGATCTCTGAGTCCCGTGTGGAGACCCTAGAGACAACCCTAGTTCCCCGCCTTATCTGGACAGGTGGCCTCACATCCCTTTGACACCTCGAGAGGCACACAAAATTCAATGCTTCAAAAGGTGACAATGCCTGACTCTTTAAAATGGATAGGAATCCCAATATCCCTGTGCGAACTAGAAAGTGAACCTCGGTCTCCTGCCTCACCTCCAGAAGCATCCGTATTTTCCTGCCAAGCCTAATTTAGATTCCTGAGGTGTCCATCGTAACTAGACAGGTGTCCTGATGTCCTTGAAAAAACAAAAGCTTTTAATGGCTACTCCCATGTAACTCGAGAATATGCCCCAGGTTCGTGCCGCAACTCGAGAAAAACCATGAGACTTCCCCCTCGCCGAGAGATGAAGCCCGATTCCCCTGCATTGCGTGCAGAGCAATTCCTTGTTCCCAATCAAACAGCTAAGGATCCTTGATTTGCTTGACGGAACTACAGAGAGTCCCTCAGAATTCCCTCACAAGTCTAGAAGGACACTGATGTCATCGCAGGAATGTGAAATAGCTCCGTGTAGCAGAAATTAACTCGAAATTACGCCAGATTCCCCTGCATTGGCTTCAGAGCAAGTCCATGTTCCCCATCATACACGACAATTTGCTTGACCTCCTTTAGGCAACTCCCGAGATTCCCTGAGACACACGTTTCAAGTCTATAGGAACACCAATTTCAGCACAGGAACTCGAGGAAATCTCCATACACTTCATATTGTCTCGAGAAGAGAGCTGATTCCCAGCATTCTATTGAAGATGTCGGCCAACTTTCCACAAGCACCTCAAGAGGAGTCTTCCCTCAGCAATAGATATGTGAGAGGGACCCTGAGTGTGCTGCCTCAAGTGGAGTGGGTACTGAGATACCCTGACTATAAAGAAGGTCGGATTTGCCTGAAGTGGCTTCAATGCAGGCTCGTCTTTCATCTGACAACATGAAGGGATGTCTGAATCCCCTTTGGAGACACTAGAGAAAACCCTAGTTCCCCGCCTCAACTGGACATGGGGCCCCACATCCCTTGACACCTCCAGAGGCCCGCGGAGTTCAATGCTTCAAAAGGAGACGAGGCCTGACTCTTCTTGAAAACTGATAGGAATCCCAATATGTCTGTGGAAACTAGAAAGGGACGCTTGGTTTCCCACCTCAACTCCAGAATCGTCTGTATTATCCGGCCAAGACTAGTTTAGATTCCTGAGGTGTCCGTTATAACTAAACAGGAGTCCTGACATCGCTGAACAAACAAAAGTTTTTAATGGATATCCCGCCTTAACTCGACAAGATACCCCAGGTTCCCGCCGCAACTCGAGTAAAACCATGAGACTTATCCCTCGCCAAGGGATGATGCCCAATTCCACTGCATTGCATGCAGAGCAATTCCGTGTTCCCAATCAAACATGTAAGGAGCCTTGATTTGCTTGATGGAACTCTAGAGAATCCCCCAAAACACCCTCACATGTCTAGAAGGACACTGATGTCACCGCAGGAATGTGAAATAGCTCGGTGTAGCCCAAATCACTTCAAGATTATGCCCGATTCCCCTGCATTGGCTCCAGAGCAATTCCCCGTTCCCCATCATACATGTCAAGTGGCTTGAGTTACTTTAGGCAACTACCGAGATTCCCTGAGACACACGTCTCAAGTCTATAGATACACCAATTTTAGCACAGGATCGTGAGGAAAGTTCCATGCACCCCATATCGTCTCGAGAAGAAAGCTGATTCCCAGGGCTCTATTGAAGAGGTAGGCCAACTTTCCACAAGCAGCTCAAAGGGAGCCTACCCTCAGCAATAGGTATGTGAGAGGGACCCTGAGTTTGTTGCCTCAAGTGGAATGGATACCCAGATGCCCTGACTCGAAAGAAGGTCGGATTTGCCTGAAGTGGCTTGAATGCAGGGTCGTCTTTCATCTCACAAGATGAAGGGATGACTGAATCCCCTGTGGAGACCCTAGAGAAAACCCTAGTTCCCCGCCTCATCTGGACAGGGGGCCTCACACTCCTTGACACCTCGAGAGTCCCGCGGAGTTCAATGCTTCAAAAGGTGATGAGGCCTGACTCTTCTTGAAAATTGATAGGAATCCCAATATCACTGTGGAAACTAGAAAGGGACGCTTGGTCTCCCACCTCACTTACAGAAGATTCTGTATTATCCTGCAAAGCCTAGTTTTAGATTCCTGAGCTGTCCGTTGTAACTAGAAAGGTGTCCTGACTTCGCTGAAAAAAGTGGAGTTTGAAGGGCCATCCCCGCTGTTACTCGAGAATATAACCCAGGTTCCTGCCGCAACTCGAGAAATCCCATGAGACATCCCCCTCACCGGGAGATGAGGATCGATTCCCCTGCATTGCGTGCACAGCAATCCCGTGTTCCCAAGCAAACACGTAAGGATCCACGATTTGCTTGATGGAACACCAGAGAGTCCCCAAGAACACTGTTACAAGACGAGAAGAACACTGATGTCACCTCAGGAATGCAAAATAGCTCAGTGTACCCCAATTCAACTTGAGATGACGACCATTTCTCCTTCATTGGCTCCATAGCTATCCCATGTTCCACATCATATAGAACAAGTGGCTTGAATTCCTTTAGGAAACTACAGAGATTTCCTGAGACACCCGTCTCAAGTCTTTATGAATATTAATTTCAGTACAGCAACTCGAGGAAAGATCCATGCACCCCATATCGTCTCAAGATGAGAGCTGATTCCCTGTCTTTGACTGAAGAGGTGAGCCAACTTTCTACAAGCACCTCAAGAGGAGTTTTCCCTCAGCAATAGGTAGTGTTTTCTGTCTCAAGTGGAATGGACCCCGAGATTCCCTGACTCAAAAGAAGGCCTGATTTCCCTGCAGTGGCTTAAATTCAGGCTCGTCTTTCAACTCACAAGATGAAGGCATGTCTGAATACCCCGTGGAGACCCTAGAGACAGCCGTAGGTCTCCGCCTCATCTGGACAGGGGGCCTCACATCCCTTTGACACCACGAGAGGCACACGGAATTCAATGCTTCAAAAGGTGACGATGCCTGACTCTTCTTGAAAATGGATAGGAATCCCAATATATCTCTGCCAACTAGAAAGTGAACCTCGGTCTCCTGCCTGAGCTCCAGAAGCGTCCGTATTGTCCTGCCAAGCCTAGTTTAGATTCCTGAGGTGTCCTTCGTAACTAGACCGGAGTCCTGATGTCGCTGAACAAACAAAAGTTTTTAAAGGCCACCCCTGCCGTAACTGGAGAATATACCACAGGTTCCCGATGCAACTCGAGAAAAACCATGAGACTTCCCCCTCGCCATGAGATGAGGCCCAATTCCGCTGCATTGCATGCCAAGGAATTCCGTGTTCCCAATCAAACACGTAAATAGCCTTGATTTGCTTGACGGAACCCTAGGGAGTCTCCTAGAACACCCTCACTCGTCTAGAAGGACAGTGATGTCAGAACAGGAATGTGAAGTAGCTCAGTGTAGCCCAAATCAACTCGAGATTACGCCTGATTCCCCTGTATTGGCTCCAGAGCAATTCCTAGTTCCTCATCATACACGACAAGTGGGTTGACTCCCTGTAGGCAACTACCGAGATACCCTGAGACAGATGTCTCAAGTCTATAGGAACACCAATTTCAGCACAGAAACTGGAGGAAAGCTTCATGCAACCCGTATCACCTCGAGAAGAGAGCTGATTCCCAGGATTCTATTGAAGAGGTCGGCCAACTTTCCACAAGCACCTCAAGAGAAGGCTTCCCTCAGCAATAGGTATGTGAGAGGGACCCTGAGTTTGTTGCCTCAATTGGAGTGGATACCGAGATGTCTTGAATAGAAACAAGTGGGATTTGGTTGAAGTGGCTTGAATGTAGACTTGTCTTTCATCTCACAAGATGAAGGGATGTCTGAGTTCCATGTGGAGACCCTAGAGAAAACCCTAGTTCCCCGCCTCATCTGGACAGGGGTCTCATATCCCTTGACACCTCGAGAGGCACACGGAATTCAATGCTTCAGAAGGTGATGAGGCCTGACTCTTCTTGAACATTGATATTGATAGGAATATTGATATTGATAGGAATATTGATAGGAACCCCAATATCTCTGTGGAAACTAGAAAGGGATGCTTGGTCTCCCACCTCACCTCCAGAAGCGTCCGTATTGTCCTGATAGGCCTAGTTTAGATTCCTGAGGTGTCCGTCATAAATGGACAGGAGTCCTGACTTCGCTGAACAAAGTGGAGTTTCGAATGGCCATCCCTGGGGTAACTCGGGAATATACCCCAGGTTCCTGCCGCAACTTGAGAAATCCCATGAGACATCCCCCTCACCAGGAGATGAGGCTCAATTCCCCTGCATTGCATGCAGAGCAATGCCGTGTTCCCAATGAAACACGTAAGGAGCCTCAATTTGCTTGATGGAACAACAGAGAGTCCCCAAGAACACTGACACAAGAAGAGAAGAACACTGATGTCACCTCAGGAATGCAAAAGAGCTTGGTGTACCGCAAATCAACTCGAGATGAAGCCCATTTCCCCTTCATTGGCTCCATAGTTATCCCCTGTTCCCCATCATACAAAACAAGTGGCTTGACTTCCTTTATGAAACTACAGAGATTTCCTGAGACACCCGTCTCAAGTCTATATGAATATTAATTTCAGTACCGCAACTCGAGAAAAGCTCCATGCACCGCATATTGTCTCAGGATGAGAGCTGATTCCCAGGATTCTATTGAAGAGGTAGTCCAACTTTCCACAAGCACCTCAATGAGGAGTGTTCTCTCAGCAATAGGTATGTGAGAGGGACCTTGTGTTTTCTGTCTCAAGTGGAATGGACCCTGAGAGGTCCTGACTCAAAAGAAGGCCGGATTTCCCTGAAGTGCCTTAAATTCAGGGTCGCCTTTCATCTCAGAAGTTGAAGGCATGTTTGTTTCCCCTGTGGAGACCCTAGCAAAAGCCGAATGTCTCCGCCTCATCTGGACAGTGGGCTTCACACCCCTTTGACACCTCGAGAGGTGGGCCGAGTTCATTTCTTCAAAAGGTAACGATGCCTCACTCTTTTGAAAATTGATATGAATCCCAATATCACTCTGCCAACTAGAAAGGGACGCTTGGTCTCCCGCCTCACCTCCAGAAGCGTCCATGTTGTCGTTGCAAGCCTAGTTTAGATTCCTGAGGTGTCCGTCATAACTAGACAGGAGGCCTGATGATGCTGAAAAAACTCTTGTTTCGAATGGCCATCCCCGCCGTGACTCCAGAGTATACCACAGGTTCCTGCCGCAACCTGAGATAACCCATGAGACTTCACCATCACTGCGAGATGAGGCCCAATTCCACTGCATTGGGTGCAGAGCAATTCCGTGTTCCCAATCAAACATGTAAGGAGCCTCGATTTGCTTGGCGGAACTCTAGAAAGTCCTCCAGAACACCCTCACACGTCTAGAAGGACACTGATGTCACCACAGGAATGTGAAATAGCTCGGTGTAGCCCAAATCA
>SNSB01090966.1:0-25125 GCA_012922965.1 Capreolus pygargus | reverse complement strand
CTTCATTGGCTCCATAGCTATCCCGTGTTCCACATCATACAGAACAAATGGCTTTATTTCCTGTAGGAAACTGGAGAGATTTCCTGAGACAGCCGTGTCAAGTCTATATGAATATTAATTTCAGTACAGCAACTCAAGTAAAGCTCCAAGCAACCCATATCGTCTCAAGATGAGAGCTGATTCCCTGTCTTTGACTGGAGAGGTGAGCCAACGTTTCCTAAGCACCTCAAGAGGAGTTTTCCCTCAGCAATAGGTATGTGAGAGGGACCCTGTGTTTTCTGTCTGAAGTGGAATGGATCCCGAGAGGCCCTGACTCAAAAGAATTCCGGAATTCCCTGCTGTGGCTTACATTCAGGCTCGTCTTTCATCTAACAAATGAAGGCATGTCTGAATCCCCTGTGGAGACCCTAGAGAAAGCGGTATTACTCGGCCTCATCTGGACAGGGAGCCTCACATCCCATTGACACCTCGAGAGGCACACGGAATTCAATGCTTCTAAAGGTGACGATGCCTGACTCTTCTTGAAAATGGATAGGAATCCCAATATCACTGTGCGAGTTAGAAAGTGAACCTCGGTCTTCTGCCTCACCTTCAGAAGCGTTCATATTGTCCTGCCAAGCCTAGTTTAGATTCCTGAGGTGTCCATCGTAACTAGACGGGAGTCCTCACGTCGCTGAACAAAAAAGTTTGTAATGTCTACTCCCGCCGAAACTCGAGAATAAACCCCAGGTCCCCCATGGAACTCAAAAAAAACATGAGACTTCCCCCTCGCTGAAAGATGAGGCCCGATTCCCCTGCATTGGGTGCAGAACAATTCCGTGTTCCCAATTAAACACGTAAGGAGCCTCGATTTGCTTGACGGAAGTCTAGAGACTCCCCCAGAACATCCTCACAGTTCTAGAAGGACACTGATGTCACCGCAGGAATGTGAAATAGCTCGGTGTAGCCCAAATCAATTCGAGATTACGTCTGATTCCCTTTCAAGACTTCCTTTAGGCAACTACAAAGATTCCCTTAGACACCCGTCTCAAGAATATAGGAACATCAATTTTAGCACAGGAACTCGAGGAAAGCTCCATGCACCCCATATCATCTTGAGAAGAGAGCTGATTCCCAGGATTCTGTTGAAGAGGTAGGCCACCTTTCCACAAGCACCACAAGAGGAGCCTTCCCTCAGCAACAGATATGTGAGAGGGTCACTGAGTTTGCTGCCTCAAGTGAAGTGGATACCCAGATTCCCTGACTAGAAATAAGGTCGGATTTTCTTGAAGTGGCTTGAATGCAGGCTTGTCTTTCAACTCACAAGATAAAGGTTTGTCTGAATCTTCTGTGCAGTCCCTAGAGAAAGCCCTAAGTCCCTGCCTCATCAGGACACAGGGCCTCGCATCCCTTGACACCTCCAGTGGCGGGCCCAGTTCAATGCTTCAAAAGGTGATGATGCCTGACTCTTCTTGAAAATTGTTAGGAATCCGAATATCTCTGTGGAAACTAGAAAGGGATGCTTGGTCTCCCACCTCACCTCCAGAAGAGTCTGTAGTATCCTGCCTAGTCTTGTTTAGATTCCTGAAGTATCCATCTTAACTAGACAGGAGTCCTGACTTCGGTGAACAAAATGGAGTTTCGAATTACCATCCCTGCCTAAACTCGAGAATATAACCCAGGTTTTTGCCGCAACTCGAGAAAACGCATGAGACTTTCCCCTCGCCGCGAGATGTGGCCCGATTCCGCTGCATTGGTTGCAGAGTAATTCTGTGTTCCCAATCAAACATGTAAGGAGCCTCATTTTGCTTGACGAAACTCTAGAGAGTCCCCCTGAACACCCTCACACGTCTAGAAGCACACTGATGTCACCCCAGGAATGCAAAATAGTTCGGTGTAGCCCAAATCAACTCATGATTACGCCCCATTCCCCTACATTGGCTCCAGAGTAAGTCCCTGTTCCCTATCATACATGACAAGTGGCTTGACTTCTTTTAGGCAACTACCGTGATACACTGAGACACACGTCTCATGTCTATAGGAACACCAATTTCAGCACAGGAACTCGAGGAGGGCTCCATGCACCCCATACAGTCTCGAGCAGAGAGCTGATTCCGAGGAATAAACTGGATTCCTGGCGTTGCTGAACAAACAACAGTTTTTAATGGCTACCCCCGCCGTAATTCGAGAATATACCCCAGGTTGCCGCCGCAACTCAAGAAAAACCATGAGACTTCCCACTCGCTGAGAGATGAGGCCTGATTCCCCTGCATTGCATGCAGAGCAATACCTTGTTCCCAATCAAACAGGTAAGGAGCCTGAATTTGCTTGACGAAATAACAGAGAGTCCCCCGGAAATCCCTCACAAGTCTAGAAGGACACTGATGTCACCGCAGGAATGTGAAATAGCTCGGTGAAGCTGAAATCAAATAGAAATGATGACCGATTCCCCAGCATTGACTTAAGAGCAATCCGCTATTCCCCATCCTACAGGACAAGTGGCTTGATATCCTTTGGGCAAACCCAGAGATTCCCTGAGACACCCGTCTCAAGTCTATAGGAACACCAATTTCAGCACAGGAAGTCGAGGAAAGCTCCATGCACCCCATATCATCTCGAGAAGAGTGCTCATTCCCAGGATTCTGTTGAAGAGGTAGGCCAACTTTCCACAAGCACTTCAAGAGAAGTCTTCCCTCCGCAATAGGTATGTGAGAGGGACCCTGACTTTGCTGCCTCAAGTGGAGTGGATACTGAGATGCCCTGACTAGAAAGAAGGTTGGATTTGCTTGCAGTGGCTTGAATGCAGGCTCGTCTTTCATCTCACAAGATAAAGGGATGTCTGAATCTTCTGTGCAGTCCCTAGAGAAAGCCCTAGGTCCCCGCCTCATCTGGACAGGGAGCCTCAAATCCCTTGACACCTGGAGAGGAGGGCCGAGTTCAATGCTTCAAAAGATGACGATGCCTGTCTCTTCTTGAAAATGGATAGAAATCAAAATATCACTCTTTCAACTAGAAAGGGATGCTTGGTCTCCTTCCTCACCTGCAGAAGCGTCCGTATTGTCCTGCCAAGACTAGTTTAGATTCCTGAGGTGTCTGTCAAAACTAGATAGGTATCCTGACATTGCTAAACAAACTCGAGTTTCAAATGGCCATCCCGGCCGTAACTCGAGAATATACCACAGGTTCCCGCCGCAACTCTAGAAAACCCATGAGACTTCCCCTTGCCGCGAGATGATGCCCGATTGCCATGCATTGGGTGCAGCACAATTCCATTTTCCTAATCAAATACATAAGGAGCCACGATTTGCCTGAAGGAACTCTCGAGAGTGCCCCAGAACATGCTCACACGTCTATAAGGACACTGATGTCACCACAGGAATGTTAAATAGCTCGTTGTAGCCCAAATCAACTCGAGATCACACCCGATTCCCCTTCAAGTGGCTTGACTACCTTTAGGCAACTACCGAGATTCCCTGAGACACACGACTCAAGTCTATAGGAACACCAATTTCAGCACAGGAACATGAGGAAAGCTCCATGCACCCCATATTGTCTCTAGAAGAGAGCTGATTCCCAGGATTCTATTGAAGAGGTAGGCCAATATTCCACAAGCACCTCAAGAGAAGACTACCCTCATCAATAGGTATGTGAGAGGGACCCTGAGTTTTCTGCCTCTTGTGAAGTGGATACCCAGATTCCCTGACTCGAAAGAAGGGCGGATTTCCTTGCAGTGGCTTGAATACAGGCTCGTCTTTCAACTCACAAGATAAAGGGATGTCTAAATCTTCTGTGCAGTCCCTAAAGAAAGCCCTAAGTCCCCGCCTCATCTGGACCGGGCGCCTCACATCCCTTGACACCTCGAGAGGCGGGCCGTGTTCAATACTTCAAAAGGTGATGATGCCTGACCGTTCTTGAAAATTGATAGGAATCCCAAAATCACTGTGCCAACTAGAAAGGGATGCTTGGTCTCCCACCTCACCTCCAGAAGTGTCTGGATTATATTGTCAAGGCTAGTTTAGATTCCTGAGGTGTCTGTTGTAACTAGACAGGAGTACTGACTTCGCTGAACAAGCTCTCGTTTCGAATGTCCATCCCCGCCGTAACTCGAGAATATACCCCAGCTTCCTGCCGCAACTCGAGTAAACCAATTAGACTTCCCCCTCGCAAGGAGAGGAGGCCTGATTTCCTGCATTGGGTGCAGAGCAATTCCGTGTTCCCAATCAAACAGGTAAGGAGCCTCGATTTGCTAGACGGAACTCTAGAGAGTCCCCCAGAACACCCTCATACGTCTAGAAGGACACTGATGTCAACACAGGAATGTGAAATAGCTCGGTGTAGCCCAAATCAATGCAAGATTACGCCCAATTCCCCTGGATTGGCTCCAGAGCAATTTCCAGTTCCCCATCATACACGACAAGGGGCCTGACTTCCTTTAGGCAACTACCGAGATTCCCTGAGACACACGTCTCAAGTCTATAGGAACACGAATTTCAGCACAGGAACACGAGGAAAGCTCCATGCATCCCATATCGTCTTGAGAAGAGAGCTGCTTCCCAGGATTCTATTGAAGAGGTAGGCCAACTTTCCACAAGAACCTCAAGAGGAGCCTTCCGTCAGCAATAGGTATGTGAGAGGGAACCTGAGTTTGCTGCCTCAAGTAGAGTGGATACCGAGATGCCCTGGCTAGAAAGAAGGTCGGAGTTCCTTGCAGTGGCTTGAATACAGGCTAGTCTTTCATCTGACGATACAAAGGGATGTCTGAATCTTCTGTGCAGTCCCTAGAGAAAGCCCTGGGTCCCCACCTCATTTGGACAGGGGACCTCACATCTCTTGACACTTCAACAGGTGGGCCGAGTTCAATGCGTCAAAATGTGACGATGCCTGACTATTCTTGAAAATTGATAGGAATCCCAATATCACTGCCAACTAGAAAAGGACTTTTGGTCTCCTCCCTCATCTCGAGAAGTGTCTGTATTGTCCTGCCAAGCCTAGTTTAGATTCCTGAGGTGTCTGTGATAACTAGTCAGGAGTCCCGACGTAGCTGAACAAACTCGAGTATCAAATGGCCATCCCCGACGTAACTCGAGAATATACCCCAGGTTCCTGCCACAACTCGAGAAAACCCATGAGACTTCCCCCTCGCCGCCAGATGAGTCCCAATTCCCCTGCATTGGGTGCAGAGCAATTCCGTGTTACCAATCAAACATGTAATGAGCCTCAATATGCTTGACGGAACACTAGAGAGTACCCCAATACACCCTCACACATCTAGAAGGACACTGATGTCAACGCTGGAATGTGAAATAGCTCGGTGTAGCCCAAAAAACCTCGAGATTACACCCGATTCCCCTGCATTGGCTCCAGAGCAATTCCGTGTTCCCCATCATACACGACAAGTGGCTTGACTTCCATTAGGCAACTACCCAGATTTTCTGAGACACACGTCTCAAATCTATAGGAACACCAATTTCAGCACAGGAACTCGACGCAAGCTCCATGCACACCATTTCGTCTCAAGAAATGAGCTCATTCCCAAGATTCTATTGAAGAGGTAGGCCAACTTTCCACAAGAACCTCAAGAGGAGCTTTCCATCAGCAATAGGTATGTGAGAGGGACCCTGAGTTTGCTGTCTCAGTTGGAGTGGATACCGAGATGCCCTGACTAGAATGAAGGTCGGATTTCCATGAAGTGGCTGGAATGGAGGCTCGTCTTTCATCTCACAAGATGAAGGGATGTCTGAATCCCCTGTGGAGACCCTAGAGAAAACCCTAGGTCCCCACCTTATTTGGACAGGGGGCCTCACATCTATTGACACCACGAGAGGCCCACGGAGTTCAATGCTTCAAAAGGGGACGAGGCCTGACTCTTCTTGAAAATTCATAGGAATCCCAATATCTCTGTGGAAACTAGAAAGGGACGCTTGGTCTCCCACCTCACCTCCAGAAGTGTCTGCATTCTCCTGCCAAGCGTAGTTTAGATTCCTGAGGTGTCCATCATAACTAGACAGGAGACCTGACTTCACTGAACAAAGTGGAGTTTCGAATGACTATCCCCGCTGTAACTCGAGAATATACCCCAGGTTCAAGCCGCAACTCAAGAAATCCCATGAGACATTCCCCTCGCCAGGATATGAGGTTCGACTCCCCAGCATTGCATGCAGAAAAATTCCTTGTTCCCAATCAAACACGTAAGGGGCCTCGATTTGCTTCATGGTACACCAGAGAGTCCCCAAGAACACTGTCACAAGACGAGAAGAACACTGATGTCAACTCAGGAATGCAAAATAGCTCGGTGTACCTCAAATCAAATCGAGATGAAGCCCGTTTCCCCTTCATTGGCTCCATACCAATCCCGTGTTCCACATCATACAGAACAAGTGGCTTGACTTCCTTTAGGAAACTACAGAGATTCCCTGAGACACCCGTCTCAAGTCTATATGAATATTAATTTCAGTACAGCAACACAAGGAAAGCTCCATGCACCCCACATCGTCTCAAGATGAGAGCTGATTCCCTGTCTTTGACTGAAGAGGTGAGCCAACTTTTCACAAGCACCTCAAGAGGAGCTTTCCCTCAGCAATAGGTATGTGAGAGGGACCCTGTGTTTTCTGTCTCAAGTGGAATGGACCCCGAGAGGCCCTGACTCAAAAGAAGGCCAGATTTCCCTGCAGTGGCTTAAATTCAGACACGTCTTTCATCTCACAAGATGAAGGCATGTCTGAATCCCCTGTGGAGATCTTAGAGAAAGCCGTAGGTGTCAGCATCATCTGGACAGGGGGCCTTGCATCCCTTTGACACCTTGAGAGGCACACAGAATTCAATGCTTCAAAAAGTGACGATGCCTGACTCTTCTTGAAAATAGATAGGAACCCCAATATCACTGTGCCAACTTGAAAGTGAACTTCGGTCTCCTGCCTCACCTCCAGAAGCGTCCGTATTGTCCTGCCAAGCCTAGTTTAGATTCCTGAGGTTTCCATCGTAACTAGACAGGAGTCCTGACGTCGCTGAACAAACAAAACTTTTTAATGACTATCCTCGCCGTAACTTGAGAATATACCCCAGGTTCCCGCCGCAACTCGGAAAAACCATGAGACTTCCCCCTCGCCGAGAGATGAAGCCCGATTCCCCTGCATTGCATGCAGAGCAATTCCTTGTTACAAGTCAAACAGGTAAGGAGCCTTGATTTGCTTGACGGAACCTCAGAGAGTCCCCCAGAAATCCCTCACAAGTCTAGAAGGACACTGATGTCACCGTGGGAATGTGAAATAGATCGGTGTAGTCCCAATCAACTCAAAATGATGACCGATTCCCCTGCATGGGCTGCAGAGCAATCCTCCGTTCCCCATCATACAGGACAAGGGGTTTGACTTCCTTTGGGCAACTCCAGAGATTCCCTGAGATACCCGTCACAAGTCTATAGGAACACCAATTTCAACACAGGAACTCGAGGAAAGCTCCATGCACCACATATCGTCTCAAGAAGAGAGCTGATTACCAGGATTCTATTGAAGAGGTAGGCGAACTTTCCACAAGCACCTCAAGAGGAGCCTTCCCTCAGCAATAGGTATGTGAGAGGGACCCTGAGTTTGCTGCCTCAAGTGGAGTGAATACCGAGATTCCCGGACTCTAAAGAAGTTCGAAATTCCTTGCAGTGGCTTGAAGGCAGACTCGTCTTTCATCTGAGAAGATAAAGGGATGTCTGAATCTTCTGTGCAGTCGCTAGAGTAAGCCCTAGGTCCACGCTTCATATGGAAAGTGGGCCTCACATCCCTGGACACCTCGAGAGGCGGGCTGTGTTCAATGCTTGAAAAGGTGACGATGCCTGACTCTTCTAGAAAATAGATAGGAATCCCAATATCACTGTACCAAATATAAAGGGACTCTTGGTCTCCCGCCTCACTTCCAGTCGCACCCGTATTATCCTGCCAAGCCTAGTTTAGATTCCTGAGGTGTCCGTCGTAACTAGACAGGAGTCCTGACGTTGCTGAACAAACTCGAGTTTTGAATGGCCATCCCTGCCGTAACTCAATAATATACCCCAGGTTCCTGCTGCAACTCGAGAAAACCCATGAGACTACACCCTTGCCACGAGATGAGGCCCAATTCCCCTGCACTGGGTGCAGAGCAATTCCTAGTTTCCAATCAAACACGTAAGGGGCCTCGATTTGCTTGACGGAACTCTAAAGAGACCCGAGAACACCCTCACAGGTCTAGAAAGACACTGATGTCGCTGTAGGAATGTGAAATAGCTTGGTGTAGTGAAATCAAGTTAGGTTACGCCCGATTACCCTGCATTGGCTCCAGGGCAATTCCCTGTTCCCATCATACACGACAAGTTGCTTGGCTTCCTTTAGGCAAGTGCTGAGATTCCCTGAGACACATGTCTCAAGTCTGTAGGAACACCAATTTCAGCACAGGTACTAGAAGAAAGCTCCATGAACCCCATATCATCTCGAGAAGAGAGCTGATTCCCAGGATTCTGTTGAACAGGTAGGCCAACTTTCTACAAGCACCTCAAGAGAAGCCATCCTTAAGCATAGGTATGTGAGAGGGACCCTGAGTTTGCTTTCTCAAGTGGAGCGGATACCGAGATGCCCTGACTCTAAAGAAGGTCAGATTTCCTTGCAGTGGCTTGAAAGCATGCTCGCCTTTCATCTCACAAGATGAAGGGATGTCTGAATACCCTGTGGAGACCCTAGAGAAAACCCTAGCTCCCCAACTCATCTGGAGAGGGTGCTTCACATCCCTTGACACCTAGAGAGGCCCACGGAGTTCAGTGCTTCAAAAGGTGACGAAGTCTGACTCTGCTTGAAAATTGATAGGAATCCCAATATCTCTCTGCAAACTAGAAAGGGACACTT
The DNA here is from genome assembly GCA_012922965.1 of Capreolus pygargus. NCBI lineage: Eukaryota > Metazoa > Chordata > Mammalia > Artiodactyla > Cervidae > Capreolus > Capreolus pygargus. The sequence continues at coordinate 16,285 of SNSB01090966.1, read as the reverse complement.
GGTCTCCCACCTCACTTCCAGAAGCATCTGTATTATCCTGCCAAGCCTGGCTTGGATTCCTGAGGTGTCCATCATAACTAGACAGGCGTCGTGACTTCGGTGAACAAAGTGGAGTTTCGAATGGTGATCCCCGCTGTAACTTGAGAATATACCCCAGTTTCCTGCCGCAACTCGAGAAATCCCATGACACATCCCCTTCGCCGGGAGATGAGGCTCGATTCCCCTGCATTGCATGCAGAGCAATGCCGTGTTCCCAGTCAAACATGTAAGGAGCCTCGATTTGCTTGATGGACCACCAGAGAGTCCACAAGAACACTGTCACAAGATGAGAAGAACTCTGATGTCAGCTCAGCAATGCAAAATAGCTCGGTGTACCCCAAATTACTCGAGATGAAGCCCATTTCCCTTTCATTGGCTCCATAGCTATAACGTGTTCCACATCATACAGAAGAAGCGGCTTGACTTCCTTTAGGAAACTACAGAGATTCCCTGAGACACCCGTCTCAAGTCTATATGAATATTAATTTCAGTACAGTCACTCAAGGAAAGCTCCAAGCAACCCATATCGTCTCAGGATGAGAGCTGATTCCCTGTCTTTGACTGAAGAGATGAGCCAACTTTTCACAAGCACCCCAAGAGGAATTTTCCTTCCGCAATAGGTATGTGAGAGGGACCCTGTGTTTTCTGTCTCAAGTGGAATGGACCCCGAGAGGGCCTGACTCAAAAGAAGGCCGGATTTCCCTGCAGTGGCTTAAATTCAGGCTTGTCTTTCATCTCACAAGTAGAAGACATGTCTGAATGCCCTGTGGAGACCCTAGAGAAAGCCATAGGTCTCTGCCTCATCTGGACAGGGGGCCTCACATCCCTTTGACAACTCGAGAGGCATACGGAATTCAATGCTTCAAAAGGTGATGATGCCTGACCCTTCTTGAAAATGGATAGGAATCCCAATATTACTGTGCCAACAAGAAAGTGAACCTCGGTCTCCTGCCTCACCTCCAGAAGCATTCGTATTGTCCTGCCAAGCCTAGTTTAGATTTCTGAGGTGTCCATCATAACTAGACAGGAGTCCTGACCTCGTAGAAAAAACAAAAGTTTTTAACGTCTACCCCCACCATAACTCGAGAATATAACGCAGGTTCCCAACACAACTGAGGAAAAACCATGAGACTTCACACTCGCCGAGAATGAGGCCTGATTCCCCTGCATTGCGTGAAGAGCAATTCCTTGTTTCTGATGAAACAGGGAAGGAGCCTTGATTTGCTTGACGGAACTACAGAGAGTCCCCCAGAAATCCCTCACAAGTCTAGAAGGACACTAATGTCACCGAAGGAATGTGAAATAAATTGGTGTAGCCCAAATCAACTGGAAATGATGACAGATTCCACTGCTTTGGCTTCAGAGCAACCCCCGTTACCCATTATACAGCACAAGTGGCTTGACTTCCTTTTGGCAACTCCAGAGATTCTCTGAGACATCCGTCTCAAGTCTATAGGAACACCAATTTCAGCACAGGAACACGAGGAAAGCTCCATGCACCCCATATTGTCTTGAGAAGAGAGTTGATTCCCGGGATTCTATTGAAGAGGTAGGCCAACTTTCCACAAGCACCTCAACAGGAGCCTTCTCTCAGCAATAGGTATGTGAGAGGAACCCTGAGTTTGCTGCCTCAAGTGGAGTGGATACCAAGATGCCCTGACTAGAAAGAAGGTCAGATTTCCCTGAAGCGGCTTGAATGAAGGCTCTTCTTGCATCTCAAAAGATCAAGGGATGTCTGAATCATCTGTAAAGTCCCTAGAAAAAGCCCTAAGTCCCTGCCTCATCTGGACAGGGGGCCTCACATCCCTTGACACCTCGAGAAGCCCGCAGAGTTCAGTGCTTCAAAAGGTGACGATGCGTGACTCTTCTTGAAAATTGATAGGAATCCCAATATCTCTGTGGAAACTAGAAAGGGACCCTTGGTCTCCCACCTCACCTCCAGAAGCGCCTGTATTATCCTGTCAAGCCTAGTTTAGATTCCTGAGGTGTCCGTCATAACAAGACAGGAGTCCTGACTTTGCTGAACAAAGTGGAGTTTCGAATGGCCATCCCTGCTGTAACTGGAGAATATACCCCAGGTTTCTGCCGCAACTCGAGAAATCCCATGAGAAATCCCCCTCGCCGGGAGATGAGGCTCGATTCCCCTGCATTGCGTGCAGAGCAATCCCGTGTTCCCAATCAAACACGTAAGGAGCTTCAATGTGCTTGATGGAACACCAGAGAGTCCCCAAGAACATTGTCACAAGACGAAAAGAACACTGATGTCAACTCAGGAATGCAAAATAGCTCAGTGTACCCAAAATCAACTTGAGATGAAGCCCATTTCCCCTTCATTGGCTCTATAGCTATCACATGTTCCACATCAGACAGAACAAGTGGCATGCCTTCCTTTAGGAAACTACAGAGATTCCCTGAGACACCCATCTCAGGTCTATATGAATAATAATTTCAGTACAGCAACTAAAGGAAAGCTCCATGCAGCCCATATCGTCTAAAGATGAGAGCTGATTCCCTGTCTTTGACTGAAGAGGTGAGCCAACTTTCCACAAGCACTCAAGAGGAGTTTTACCTTAGCAATAGGTGTGTAAGAGGGACCCTTTGTTTTTTGTCTCAAGTGGAATGGACCTCGGGAGGCCATGACTCAAAAGAAGGCCGGATTTCCCTGAAGCTGCTTAAATTCAGGCTCGGCTTTCATCTCACAAGATGAAGGCATGTCTGAATCCCCTATGGAGACCCTAGAGAAAGCCGTAGATCTCTGCCTCATCTGGATAGGGGGCCTCACATCACTTTGAACCCTCAAGAGGCACAGGGAATTCAATGCTTCATAAGGTGACGATGCCTGACTCTTCTTGAAAATGGATAGGAATCCCAATATCACTGGGTCAACTACAAAGTGAACCTCGGTTTCCTGCCTCACTTCCAGAAGCGTCCGTATTGCACTGCCAAGCCTAGCTTAGACTCCTGAGGTGTCTATCTTAACTAGAGTGGAGTCCTGACGTCGCTGAAAGAACAAAAGTTTTTAATGGCTACCCCTGCCGTAACTCGAGAATGTACCCCAGGTTCCCGCCGCAACTGGAGAAAAACCATGAAACTTCCCCCTCGCTGAGAGATGAGCCCCGATTCCCCTGCATTGTATGCAGAGCAATGCCTTGTTCCCAATCAAACAGGTAAGGAGCCTTGATTTGCTTGACGGAACTAAAGAGAGTCCCCCAGAAATCCTTCACAAGTCTAGAAGGACACTGATGGCACCGCAGGAATGTGAAATAGCTCGGTGAAGCCCAAATCAACTTGAAATGACAACCAATTCCCCTGCATTGGCTTCAGAGCAATGCCACGTTCCCCATCATACAGGTCAATTGGCTTGGCTTCCTTTGGGCAACACCAGAGATTCCCTGAGACACCCGTCTCAAGTCTATAGGAACACCAATTTCAGCACAGGAACTCAAGGAAAGCTCCATGCACCCCATATCGTCTCGAGAAGAGAGCTGATTCCCAGGATTCTATTAAAGAGGTAGGCCACCTTCCCACAAGCACTTCAAGAGGAGCCTTCCGTCAGCAATCGGTATGTGAGAGGGACCCTGAATTTGCTGCCTCAAGTGAAGTGGGTACCAAGATGCCCTGACTCGAAAGAAGGTCGGATTTCCTTGCAGTGGCCTGAATGCAGGCTCATCTTTCATCTCACAAGATAAAGGGATGTCTGAATCTTCTGTGCAGTCCCTAGAGAAAGCCCTAGGTCCCAGCCTCATCTGGACAGGGGGCCTCACATCCCTTGACACCTCGAGAGGCCCACAGAGTTCCATGCTTCAATAGGTGCCGAGGCCTGACTCTTCTTGAAAATTGATAGGAATCCCAGTATCTCTGTGGAAACTAGAAAGGGACGCTTGGTTTCCCACCTCACCTCCAGAAGCGTCTGTATTATCCTGCCATACTTAGTTTAGATTCCTGAGGTGTCTGTCTTAACTAGACAGGAGTCTTGACTTTGCTGAACAAAGGGGAGTTTCAAATGGCCATCCCCGCTGTAACTCTAGAATATACCCCAGATTCCTGCCACAACTCGAGAATTCCCAAGAGACATCCCGCTCATCGGGAGATGAGGCTCGATTCCCCTGCATTATGTTCAGAGCAATCCCGTGTTCCCAATCAAACACGTAAGGAGCCTCGATTGGAACACCACAGAGTCCACAAGAACACTGTCACAAGACGAGATGAACACTGATGTCACCTCAGGAATGCAAAATAGCTCGGATTACCCCAAATCAACTCGAGATGAAGCCCATTTCCCCTTGATTGGCTCCATAGCTATCCTGTGTTCCACATCACACAGTACAAGTGGCTTGACTTCCTTTAGGAAACTACAGAGATTCCCTGAGACATCCGTCTCAAGTCTATATGAATATTAATTTCAGTACAGCAACTCGTGGAAAGCTCCATGCACCGCATATCGTCTCAAGATGAGAGCTGATTCCCTGTCTTTGACTGAAGACGTGAGCCAACTTTTCATAAGCTCCTCAAGAGGAGTTTTCCCTCCGCAATAGGTATTTGAGAGGGACCCTGTGTTCTCTGTCTCAAGTGGAATGGACCCCGAGAGGCCCGGACTGAAAAGAAAGCTGGATTTCCCTGTAGTGGCTTAAATTCAGGCTCGAATTTCATCTCACAAGATGAACAGATGTCTCAATGCTCTGTGGAGACCCTACAGATAGCCGTAGGTCTCCACCTCATCTGGACAGGGGGAATCACATCCCTTTGAGACCTCGAGAGGCACACGGAATTCAATGCATCAACAGGTGACAATGCCTGACTCTTCTTGAAAATGGATAGGAATCCCAATATCACTGTGCCAAATAGAAAGTGAACCTCGGTCTCCTGCCTCAGCTCCAGAAGCGTCAGTATTTTCTTGCCAAGCATTCTTTAGATTCCTGAAGTGTCCATCATAACTAGACAGGAGTCCTGATGTCGCTGAGCCAAGTGGAGTTTCGAATGGCCATTCCTGCTGTAACACGAGAATATACCTAAGGTTCCTGCCGCAACTCGAGAAATCCCATGACACATCCCCCTCGCCGGGATATGAGGCTCGATTCCCCTGCATTGCGTGCAGAGCAATCCCGTGTTCCCAATCAAACACATAAGGAGCCTCGATTTTCTTGATGGAACACGAGAGAGTCCCCAAGAACACTGTCACAAGACTAGATGAGCACTGATGTCACCTCAGGAATGCAAAATAGCTCGGTGTACCCCGAATCAACTCGAGATGATGCCCATTTTCCCTTCATTGGCTCCATAGCTATCCTGTGTTCCACATCATACAGTACAAGAGTCTTGACTTCCTTTAGGAAACTAGATAGATTCCAAAAGACACCCGTCTCAAGTCTATACGAATATTAATTTCAGTACAGCATCTCGATGAAGGCTTCATGCACCCAATATCATCTCAAGATGAGAGCTGATTCCCTGTCTTTGACTGAAGAGGTGAGCCACCTTTCCACAAGCACCTCAAGAGAAATTTTCCCTCAGCAATACGTATGTTAGAGGAACCCAGTGTTTTCTGTCTCAAGTGGAATGGACCCCGAGAGGCCGTGACCCAAAAGAAGGCTGGATTTCCCTGCAGTGGCTTAATTTCCAGCTTGTCTTTCATCTCACAAGATGAAGGGATCTATGAATTGCCTGTGGAGACCCTAGAGAAAGCCGTAGGTCTCCGACTCATCTAGACAGGGGGAATCACATCCCTTTGACACCTCGAGAGGCACATGGAATTCAATGTTTCAAAAGGTGGCGATGCCTGACTCTTTTGGAAAATGGGTAGGAATCCCAATATCACTGTTCCAACTAGAAAATGAAATTCAGTCTCCTGCCTCACGTCCAGAAGCATCCGTATTGTCTTGCCAAGTGTAGTTTAGATTCCCCAGGTGTCCATCGTAAGTAGACAGCAGTCCTGATGTCGCTGAACAAACAAAAGTTTTTAATGGCTACTCCCGCCGTAACTCGAGAACATAACCCAGGTTCCCCCCGCAACTCGGGAAAAACCATGAGACTTCCCGCTCGCCGAGAGATGAGGCCCGATTCCCCTGCATTGTGTGCAGGCCAATTCCTGGTTCCCAATCAAACAGGTAAGAACCCTTGATTTGCTTGACGGTACTACAGAGAGTCCCCCAGAAATCCCTCACAAGTCTAGAAGAACACTGATGTCACCGCAGGAATGTGAAATAGCTCGGAGTAGCCCAAATCAACTCAAAATGACGACCGATTCCCCTGCATTGGCTTCACAGCAATCCCGCGTTCCCCATCATACAGGAAAAGTGGATTGACTTTCTTTGGGCAACTCCAGAGATTCTCTGAGACACCTGTCTCAAGTCTATAGGAACAACTATTTCAGCACAGGAACTCGAGGAAAGCTCCATGAACCCCATATCGTCTCGAGAAGATAGCTGACTCTCAGGATTCTATTGAAGAGGTAGGCCTACTTTCCACAAGAACCTCAAGAGGAGTCTTCCCTCAGCAATACATATTTGAGAGGGACCCTGATTTTGCTGCCTCAAGTAGAGTTGATACCGATATGCCCTGTCAGGAAACAAGGTCGCATTTCCCTGAAGTTCTTGAATGCAGGCTTGTCTTTCATCTCAAAAGATGAAGGGGTGTCTGAATCCCCCGTGGAGATGCTAGAGAAAACCCTAGTTCCCTGCCTCATCTGGAAAGGGGGCCTCACATCCCTTGACAGCTCGAGAAGCTCATCGATTTCAATGCTTCAAAAGGGGAGGAGGCCTGACTCTTCTTAAAAATTGATAGGAATCCCAATATCTCTGTGGAAACTAGAAAGGGACGCTTGGCCTCCCACCTCACCTCCAGAAGCGTCTGTATTATCCTGCCAAGCCTAGTTTAGATTCCTGAGGTGTCCGTCTTAACTAGACAGGAGTCCTGACTTCGCTGAACCAAGTATAGTTTCGAATGGCCATCCTCACTGTAACTCGAGAATATACCCCAGGTTCTTGCTGCAACTCACGAAATCCCATGAGACATCCCCCCCGCTCTGAGATGAGGCTCGATTCCCTTGCATTGCGTGCAGAGCAATCCCATATTCCCAATCAAACATGTAAGGAGCCTCGATTTGCTTGCCGGAACAGCGGAGAGTCCTCAAGAACACTATCACAAAACGAGAAGAACACTGATGTCACCTCAGGAATGCAAAATAGCTCGGTGTACCCCAAATCAACTCGAGATTAAGCCCATTTCCTCTTCATTGGCTCCATAGCTCTCCCGTGTTCCACATCATACAGAAAAAGTCACTTCACTTCCTTTAGGAAACTACAGAGATTCCCTGAGACACCCGTCTCAAGTCTATATGAATATTAATTTCAGTACAGCAACTCAACGAAAGCTCCATGCAACCCATATGGTCTCAAGATGAGAACTGATTCATGACTTTGACTGAAGAGGTGAGCCACCTTTCTACAAGCACCTCAAGAGGAGTTTTCTCTCAGCAATAGGTTTGTGAGAGGGAGCCTGTTTTTACTGTCTCAAGTGGAATGGACTCCGAGAGGCCCTGACTCAAAAGAAGGCTGGATTTCCCTACAGTGGCTTAAATTCAGGCTCGTTTTTCATCACACATGATGAAGGGAAGTCTGAATTCCCTGTGGAGACCCTAGAGAAAGCTATTTGTCAACGCCTCATCTAGACAAGGGCTCACATCTCTTTGAGACCTCGAGAGGCACACGGAATTCAATGCTTCAAAAGGTGACGATGCCTGACTCTACTTGAAAATGCATAAGAATCCCAATATGCTGTGCCAAATAGAAAGTGAACCTCAGACTCCTGTCGCAGCTACAGAAGCGTCCGTATTGTCCTGCAAAGCGTAGTTTAGATTCCTGAGGTGTCCATCGAAACTAGACAGCAGTCCTGACGTCGCTGAACAAACAAAAGTTTTAATGGCTACCCCTGCCGTAACTCGAGAACACACCCCTGGTTCCTGCCGCAACTCGAGTAAAACCATGAGACTTCCCCCTCGCCAAGAGATGAGGCCCGATTCCCCTGCATTGCCTGTAGAGCAATTGCTTTTTCCTGATCAAACAGGTAAGGAGCCTTGATTTGTTTGACGGAACTGCAGAGAGTCCCCCAGAAATGCCTCACAAGTCTAGAAGGACACTGATGTCACTGCAGGAATGTGAAATAGATCGGGGTAGCCCAAATCAACTCAAAATGACGACCAATTTCCCTGCATTGGCTTCAGAGCCGTCCCCCGTTCAACATCGTACAGGCCAAGTGGCTTGACTTCCTTTGGGCAACTCCAGAGATTCCCTGAGACACATGTCTCAAGTCTTTTGGAACACTAATTTCAGCACAGGACCTCGAGGAAAGCTCCATCCACCCTATATCGTCTCGAGAAGAGAGCTGATTCCCAGGATTCTATTGAAGAGGTAGGCCAATTTTCCACAAGCACATCAAGAGGAGCCTTCCCTCAGCAATAGGTATGTGAGAGGGACCCCGAGTTTGCTGCCTCAAGTGGAGTGTATACCGAGATGCCCTGACTCGAAAGAAGGTCGGATTTCCTTGCAGTTGCTTGAATGCAGGCTCGTCTTTCATCTCACAAGATAAAGGGATGTCAGAATCTTCTGTGGAGATCCTAGAGAAAGCCCTAGGTCCCTGTGTCATCAGGACACAGGGCCTCACATCACTTGACATTTCCAGAGGTGGGCCCAGTTCAATGCTTCAAAAGTTGACGATGCATGACTTTTCTTGATAATTGATAGGAATCCCAATATCACTGTGCCAACTAGAAAGCGATGCTTGGTCACCCGCCTCACCTCCAGAAGTGTTTGTATTGTCTTGCCAGGCCTAGATTTGATTCCTCAGGTGGCCGTCGTAACTAGACAGGGGTCCTTATGTCGTTGAACAAACTTGAGTTTCGAATGGCGATCCCAACCGCAACTCGAGAATATACCCAAGGTTCCTGCGCAACTCGAGAAAACCCGAGAGACTTAACCCTCGCTGCGAGATGAGTCCCGATTCCCCTGCATTGGCTCCAGAGCAATTTCCTGTTCCCCATCATACACGACAAGTGGCTTGACTTCCTTTAGGCAACTACCGAGATTCCCTGAGACACACGTCTCAAGTCTATAGGAACACCAATTTCAGCACAGGAACTTGAGGAAAGCTCCATGCACCCCATATCGTCTCGAGAAGAGAGCTGATTCCCAGGATTCTACTGAACAGGTAGGCCAACTTTCCACAAGCACCTCAAGAGGAGCCTTCCCTCAGCAATAGGTATGTGAGAGAGACCCTGAGTTTGCTGCCTCAAGTGGAGTGGATACCGAGATTCCGTGAGTAGAAATAAGGTCGGATTTCCCTGAAGTGGCTTGAATGCAGGCTCGTCTTTCATCTCACAAGATGAATGGATGTCTGAATCCTCTGTGGAGACCCTAGAGAAAACCCTAGTTCCCCGCCTCATCTGGACAGGGGGCCTCGCATCCCTTGACACCTCGAGAGGCTCGTGGAGTTCAATGCTTCAAAAGGTGCCTAGGCCTGACTCTTCTAGAAAATTGATAGGAATCCCAATATCTCTGTGGAAACTAGAAAGGGACGCTTGGTCTCCCACCTCACCTCTAGAAGCCTCTGTAGTATCCTGCCAAGCCTAGTTTAAATTCGTGAGGTGTCCGTCGTAACTAGACAGGAGTCCTGACTTCGCTGAACCAAGTGAAGGTTCGAATGGCCATCCCCGCTGTAACTCGAGAATACACTCCAGGTTAGTGCCGCAACTCGAGAAATCCCATGAGGCATCCCCCTCGCTCTGAGATGAGGCTCGATTCCCCCGCATTGCGTGCAGAGCAATCCAGTGTTCCCCATCAAACATGTAAGGAGCCTCGATTTTCTTGATGGAACACCAGAGAGTCCCCAAGAACACTGTCACAAGACGAGATGAACACTGATGTTACCTCCGGAATGCAAAATAGCTCGGTGTACCCCAAATCGACTCAAGATGAAGCCCATTTCACATTCATTGACTCCATATCTATCCCATGTTCCACATCATACAGCACAAGTGGCTTGATTTCCTTTAGGAAACTACAGAGATTCCCTGAGACACCCGTCTCAAGTCTATAAGAAGATTAATTACCGAACAGCAACTCCAAGAAAGCTCCATGCACCCCACATCGTCTCAAGATGAGAGCTGATTCCCTGTCTTTGAATGAAGGGGTGAGCCAACTTTCCACAAGCACCTCAAGAGGAGTTTTCCCTCAGCAATAGGGATGTGAGAGGGACCCTGTGTTTTCTGTCTCAAGTAGAATGGACCCCGAGAGGCTCTGACTCAAAAGAAGGCCGGATTTCCCTGCAGTGGCTTAAATCCAGGCTCGTCTTTCATCTCACAAGATGAAGGCATGTCTGAATTCCCTGTGGAGGCCCTAGAGATACCCTTAGGTCTCCGCGTCATCTGGACAAGTGCCTCACATCCCTCTGACACCTCGAGAGGCACACGGAATTCAATGCTTCATAAGGTAAAGATGCCTGACTCTTCTTGAAAATGGATAGGAATCCCAATATCACTGTTCCAACTAGAAAGTGAACCTCGGTCTCCTGCCTCACCTCCAGAAGTGTCCGTATTGTCCTGCCAAGCGTAGTTTAGATTCCTGAGATGTCCATCGTAACTAGACAGGAATCCTGACGTCGCTGAACAAACAAAACTTTTTAATGGCTACCCCCGCTGTAACTCGAGAACATACCCCAGGTTCCCGCCGCAACTCGAGAAAAACCATGAGACTTCCCGCTCGCTGAGAGATGAGGCCCGATTCCCCTGCATTGCGTGCAGAGCAATTCCTTGTTCCCAATCAAACAGGAAAGGAGCCTTGATTTGCTTGACGCAACTACAGAGAGTCACCCAGAAATCCCTCACAAGTCTAGAAGGACACTGATGTCACCACAGGAATGTGAAAGAGCTCGGGGTAGCCCAAATCAACTCGAGGTTAAGCCCGATTCCCCTGCATTGGCTCCAGAGCAATGCCCTGTTCCCCATCATACACGACAAGTGGCTTGACTTCCTTTAGGCAACTACCGAGATTACCTGAGACATACGTCTCGAGTCTATAGGAACACCAGTTTCAGCACAGGAACTCGAGGAAAGGTCCATGCACCCCATATCATATCGAGAAGAGAGCTGATTCTGAGGATTCTATTGAACAGGTAAGCCAACTTTCCACAAGGACCTCAAGAGGAGCCTTCCCTCAGCAATCAGTATGTGAGAGGGACCCTGAATTTGCTGCCTCTCGTACAGTGGATACCGAGATTCCCTGACTCGAAAGAAAGTCAGATTTCCTCGCAGTGGCTTGAATGTAGGCTCGTCTTTCATCTGACAAGATAAAGGGATGTCTGAATCTTCTGTGCAGTCCCTAGAGAAAGCCCTAGGTCCCAGCCTCATCTGGAAAGCGGGCCTCACATCCCTTGACACCTCGAGAGGCGCACGGAGTTCAATGCTTCAAAAGTTGCCGAGGCCTGACTCTTCTTGAAAATTGATAGGAATCCCAATATTTCTGTGGAAACTAGAAACGGATGCTTGGTTTCCCACCTCACCTGCAGAAACGTCCGTATTGCTCTGCCAAGCCTAGTTTAGACTCCTGAGGTATCCATTTTAACTAGAGAGGAGTCCTGACATCGATGAATAAAGAAAAGTTTTAAATGGCTACCCCCGCCGAAACTCGAGAATATACCCCAAGTTTTCACTGCAACATGAGAAAAACCATGAGACTTCCTTCTCCCCGAGAGATGAGGCCCGATTCCCCTGCATTGCGTGCAGAGCAATGCCTTGTTCCTAATCAAACAGGCAAGGATCCTTGATTTGCTTGACGGAACTTCAGAGAGTCCCCCAGAAATCCCTCACAACTGTAGAAGGACACTGATGTCACCGCAGGAATGTGAAATAGCCAGGTGAAGCCCAAATCAACTTGAAATGACGACCAATTCCCCGGCATTGGTTTCAGAACAATGCCCCATCCCCCATCATACAGGACTACTGGCTTAGCTTCCTTTGGGCAACTCCAGAGATTCCCTGAGACACCCGTCTCAAGTCTATAGGAACACCAATTTCAGCACAGGAACTCAAGGAAAGCTCCATGCACCCCATATCGTCTCGAGAAGAGAGCTGATTCCCAGGATTCTATTAAAGAGGTAGTCCACCTTCCCACAAGCACCTTAAGAGGAGCCTTCCTTCAGCAATCGGTATGTGAGAGGGACCCTGAATTTGCTGCCTCACGTACAGTGGATACCGAGATTCCCTGACTCGAAAGAAAGTTGGATTTCCTTGCAGTGGCTTGAATGCAGGCTCGTCTTTCATCTCACAAGATAAAGGGATGTCTGAATCTTCTGTGCAGTCTGTAGAAAAAGCCGTAGGACCCAGCCTCATCTGGACAGGGGGCCTCACATCCCTTGACACCTTGAGAGGCGGACCGAGTTCAATGCTTTAAAAGGTGCCGAGGCCTGACTTTTCTTGAAAATGGGTAGGAATCCCAATATCACTGTGCCAACTAGGAAGTAAACCTCGCTCTCCTGCCTCACCTCCAGAAGCGTCTGTATTGCTCTGCCAAGCCTACTTTAGACTTCTGAGGTGTCCATAGTAACTAGAGAGGAGTCCTGATGTTGCTGAAAAAACAAAAGTTGTTAATGTCTGCCCCTGCCGTAACTCGAGAATGTACCCCAGGGTCCCTGCACAACTCGAGAAAAACCATGAAACTTCCACCTCTCTGAGAGATGAGGCCCGATTCTCCTGCATCCCGTGCAGAGCAATGCCTTGTTCCCAATCAAACAGGTAAGGAGTCTTGATTCGCTTGACGGAACTACAGAGAGTCCCCCAGAAATCCCTCACAAGTCTAGAAGGACACTGATGTCACCTCAGGAATGTGAAATAGCATGGTTTAACCCAAATCAACTTGAAATGACGACCAATTCCCCTGCATTGGCTTCAGAGCAATGCCCCGTTCCCCATCATACAGGACAATTGGCTTGGCTTCCTTTGGGCAACTCCAGAGATTCCCTGAGACACCCATCTCAAGTCTATAGGAACACCAATTTCAGCACAGGAACTTGAGGAAAGCTCCATGCACCCCATATCGTCTCCAGAACAGAGCTGATTCCTAGGATTCTATTGAATAGGTAGGCCAACTTTCCACAAGCACCTCAAGAGGAGCTTTCCCTCAGCAATAGGTAGTGAGAGGGACCCTGAGTTTGCTGCCTCAAGTGGAGTGGATACCAAGATTCCCTGACTAGAAATAAGGTCGGATTTCCCTGAAGTTTCTTGAATGCAGACTCGTCTTTCATCTCACAAGATGAAGAGATGTCTGAATCCTCTGTGGAGACGCTAGAGAAAACCCTAGTTCTGCGCCTCATCTGGACAGGGTGCCTCACATCACTTGACACCTCGAGAGGCTTGTGGAGTTGAATGCTTCAAAAGGTGACGAGGCCTGACTCTTCTTGAAAATTGATAGGAATCCCAATAACTCTGTGGAAACTAGAAAGGGACGCTTGGTCTCACACCTCACCTCCAGAAGCATCTGTATTATCCTGCCAAGCCTGGTTTAGATTCCTGAGGTGTCCATTGTAACTAGACAGGAGTCCTGACTTCGCTGAACAAAGTGGAGTTTCGAATGGCCATAACCGCTGTAACTCGAGAATATACCCCAGGTTCCTGCTGCAACTAGAGAAATCCCACGAGACATCCCCCTCGCCAGGAGATGAGGCTCAATTCCCCTGCGTTGTGTGCATTGCAATTCCGTATTCCCAATCCAACACGTAAGGAGCCTCGATTTCCTTGATGGAACACCAGAGTGTCCCCAAGAACACTGTCACAAGATGAGAAGAACACTGATGTCACCTCAGGAATGCAAAATAGCTCGGTGTACCCCAAATCAACTCGAGATGAAGCCCATTTCCCCTTCATTGGCTCACTAGTTATCTCAAGTTCCACATGTTACAGAACAAGTGGCTTGACTTCCTTTAGAAACTACAGAGATTCCCTGAGACACCAGGCTGAAGTCTATATGAATATTACTTTCAGTACAGCAACTTAAGAAAAGATCCATGCACCCCATATGGTCTCAAGATGAGAGCTGATTGCCTGTCTTTGACTGAAGAGGTGAGCCACCTTTCCAAAAGCAGCTCTAGAGAAGCTTTTCCTCAGCAATAAGTATGTCAGAGGGACCGTGTTTTTTATGTCTCAAGTGGAATGGACCCCGAGAGTCCCTGACTCAAAAGAAGTCCGGATAATACTTCAGTGGCTTAAATCCAGGCTCGTCTTTCACCTCACAAGATAAAGGGGTGTCTGAATCCCTTGTGGAGACCCTAGAGAAAGCCGTAGGTCTCCGTCTCATCTGGACAGGTGCCTCACATCACTTTGACACCTCGAGAGGCACACGGAATTCAATCATTCAAAAGCTGACAATGCCTGACTTTTCTTGAAAATGGATAGGAATCCCAATATCACTGTGCCAACTAGAAAGTGAACCTCGGTCTCCTGCCTCACCTACAGAAGCGTCCATATTGTTCTGCCAAGCCTAGCTTAGACTCCTGAGGTGTCCATCTTAACTAAACAGGTGTCCTGACATTGCTGAACAAAGAAAAGTTTTTGATGGCTACCCCCGCCTTAACTCGAGAAATTACCCCAAGTTCCTGCCGCAACTCAAGAAAAACCATGAGACTTACCCCTCGCAGAGAGATGAGGCCCTTTTCTCCTGCACTGAGTGCAGAGCAATTCCTTGTTCCCAATCAAACAGGGAAGGAGCCTTGATTTGCTTGATGGAACTACAGACAGGCCCCCATAAATCCCTCACAAGTCTAGAAGGACACTGATGTCACCACAGGAATGTGAAGTAGCTCGGGGATGCCCAAATCAACTTGAAATGATGACCGATTACCCAGCATTGGCTTCAGAGCAATCCCCCATTCCCCATCATACAGGAAATGTGGCTTGACTTCCTTTGGGTAACTCCAGAGATTCCCTGAGACACCCGTCTCCAGTCTATTGGAACACCAATTTCAGCACAGGAACTCGAGGAAAGCTTCAAGCACCCCGTATCGTCTCAAGAAAACAGCTGATTCAAAGGATTCTATAGAACAGGTAGGCCAACTTTCCACAAGAAACTCATGAGAAGCCTTCCCTCAGCAATAGGTATGTGAGAGGGACCCTGATTTTGCTGCCTCAAGTGGAGTGGATACCGAGATGTCCTGACTCAAAAGAAGGTTGAATTTCCTTGCAGTGGCTTGAATGCAGGCTCGTCTTTCATCTCACAAGATAAAGGGTTGTCTGAATCTTCTGTGCAGTCCCTAGAGAAAGCCCTAGGTCCCCGCCTCATCAGGACACAGGGCCTCACATCCCTTGACACCTCCAGAGGCGGGCCCAGTTCAATGCTTCAAAAGGTGACGATGCCTGATTCCTCTTGAAAATCGATAGGAATCCCAATATCTCTGTGCCAACTAGAAAGGGACGCTTGGTCTCCCGTCTCACCTCCAGAAGTGTTCGTATTATCTTGCCAAGCCTAGTTTAGATTCCTCAGGTGGCAGTCGTAACTAGACAGGAGTCCTTCCGTCCCTGAACAAACTGGAGTTTCGAATGGCCATCCCCGCCGTAACTCGAGAATATACCCCAGGTTCCTGCCGCAACTCGAGAAAATCCAGGAGACTTCCCCCTTGACGTGAGACGAGGCCCGATTACCCTGCATTGGGTGCAGAGCAATTCTGTGTTCCCGATCAAACATGTATGGAGCCTCAATTTGCTTGATGGAACTCTAGAGAGTCCCCCAGAACACCCTCACATGTCTAGAAGGACACTGATGTCACCGCAGGAATGTGAAATAGCACGGTGTAGCCCAAATCAACTCGAGATTAAGCCCAATTCCCCTGCATTGGCTCCAGAGCAATTCCCTTTTCCCCATCATACACGACAGGTGGATTGAGTTCCTTTAGGCAATTACTGAGATTCCCTGAGACACACGTCTCAAATCTATAGGAACACCAGTTTCAGCACAGGAACTCGAGGAAAGCTCCATGCACCCCATATCGGCTCAAGAAGGGAGCTGATTCCCAGGATTCTATTGAACAGGTAGGCCAATTTTCCACAAGCACCTAAAGAGGAGCCTTCCCTCAGCAATAGGTATGTGAGAGTGACCCTGAATTTGCAGCCTCAAGTGGAGTTGATACCGAGATGCCCTGACTAGAAATAAGGTCTGATTTCCCTGAAGTGGCTTGAATGCAGGCTCATCTTTCATCTCAAAAGATGAAG
>SNSB01090935.1:0-20795 GCA_012922965.1 Capreolus pygargus | reverse complement strand
TTTAGCTCAGTCCCGCCCCCACCCAGGCCCGGGCTGAGCCCCCTGCAGTCTCCCCCGTCTACCTGCCCCCCTCTGCCTCTCGCCTCACGTAGTCTGGGAACCTGTCCCTGAAGGAGTCCAGCCATTCATCCAGACACAGTTGCCCTGCTTCCCGCTGAGCTGGAAGACCTCCATGAAGGCCTCCCAGCCAGGGGCTCTGTCACCGAGGCCCTGCGGAGAGGAGCTCCCAGCCTCACCCAGCGTGGGCCTCACCCCGGGGTCACCGCACAGGCCCCCGGGCCGGCCCTGCCAGGGAGAGCAGGATGTGCCTGCCCGTGTCACCCCTGAGCCCCCCAGGGTGCCCCCCCAGGCCCTGCCTCCCCTCTGCCCAGGGCTCCAGGGCCGCCCTGAGAGACCAGCCCAGCACAGACAGGCCTGGCAGGGCAGGAGGGGGACAGCCGGGTCCAGGCCGGTCAGGGGAGAAGAGAGACACACCAGAAAGGGAAGGCGGCCCCTCGGAACCCCCTGAGGGTCCCGGGCTCACCTCCTGCCGCCCGAAAGCTTCGTGCAGCTCCCGGAAGTCCGTTTCCACCTGACCCCGGTGGTCTTCCCACTTCCGGGGCTTCAGCCTCTTGAGATGGGTGACCAGGAGGCCTGGAGGTACTCAGTGAAGCCTGCTTTGTACAGGCTTTGCACAAGGCTCTGCCCGGCAAAGGAAAGAGGATGCGAAAGGTGGAGCGGAGCTGTCCCAGGACAAGGTCTCCTGGCCTCAGGGGCTCAGCCTTGGGGGTGGGGGCAGCAGAATGGTCCACAAAGCCCCTCTAGCTGGGTCTGTGGGGCCTGGCCCCCAACTCAGCAGGCCTAACTCCTGACCACTGGGCTTCCACGACAAAGCCGCTCCTTCCCGGGGTGACCGCCAGCTGGCCCCGCACCTCCCCCGGGAGACCGAGAGCCAGACTGACGACCAGGGCCATGCAACCCTGCCTGTCTCTGGCCCTGGGCCGCCCTGTTGGCAGGACAGCGCCCACAGCCCTGGGGCCGGGGGAGATGCCAGCAGCCACACAGAGCTGACCCCCCGGGAGCCCCCTTCTGCTCCTTCCTACCTTGTACGTGGGAGGAGGAAGCAGGCCGGGGTAGTGCTCCAGGCCCCGCCTGAGGGATCACAGAGCCTGGGCCAGCCCCTCGTCTTCCCTCCCTAAGTGATGCTCCAGTAGGCTCTGAGCACAGGAGCATCACGGTCACTAAGGCCTGAGCCCAGCCTATCTCCCATCCTTGCCCTTTCTCTCCTCCAGCCCTACAGGCCCCACCTCCCCAGCCCTGCTCCCCACTAGGCCCACAGCCCTGGACCAGAAGGGCCTGCATCCCAGGAGCCAGGGGCTTGCCCACTGTCTGCCCCCAAGCTCGGTCCACCTTCTCCTGCCGACTCCTGGAAGCCTCCCAGATTCCATCTGCAACCCTTGACGCCGGGTCCTCCGTGGAGCCCTCCCGAGTCTTCCTGGAGTCCCTCACTCTCCTCTGGGTCCCCAGCAAACCACAGCATGGCATGAGGTCTGAGGGAGGCTTCCCCGCCTAGTCTCAGCTCCAGAGACCTGGGGCGGGGTCACAGCTAGGCTTCCCTGCCTGGGACGCACGTGGGGCAGAGCGGAACTGGGGCAGGGGGCAGGGGGTCAGGCCTCCACCGGCCTGGCAGGACAGGTGGCTGCACAGGTAGACAGAGCCAAGAGCGGGTCTGCCCGTGGACAGACTGCAAACGTGGACCCTGCCCAGGCAGCTGCCCTCTGTGAGGGTGGAGCCGGGCCTCCTGAGTGGAGGCAAGGCCAGCCCCAGCCCCCTCAGCCGCACGGGGCCCATCTCTGGCCAGACGGGAAGCTGAGCTGTCCTCCCACTGCAGACCAAGGCCCAGGCTCAGGCATGGGGGAGGCTGGATGCAGGCAACTCGAAGCTAGCTGTGCCTGGGCTTTCCTGTATCCCTATCATTGCCCTGGGCTGGAGGGAGCCGGGGAGACAGAGGCACCCTCTGGCCACACCATTGGGAGCAGCAGAGGGCCCGCGCAAGGGCTGGAGTTGGGGGTACATCACCCGGTACCGGCTTCTGACCACGGACACAAGGTCGTCCTGGCTCCGGTCCTCGATGGCGCTGATGGCACGCAGCACCACGTCCGCCAGGGGAGTGTGGGCCTGGCCCAGATCCTGCCACGTTTTCCTGTTGGAGGAAACCCACAGGGCCCGTGGGGCCTGGCCGGGAGCCCTGCAGGCCCAGCCACAGCCCTGAGCCGTGCGCACCCCCCTTGCTGCTGACCTCTGTGTACCCTCGGGCAGACAGACTCATTCTGCACCTGGTTGTCTATTTCATCCCCACTTTTTTATTCATGGAATAAGTGTTATATTCCTGTAGCATGAAATGCAAAAGGTACAAGAGGAAAGCTCCTTCCAGCGGTAGCCAGTGCTCCTGGCATCTGGCATTTCCTGTATGAAATCCTGCCGCTGGGTATCCAGCTTGGGGGGTCATCCCCCACTTCTCACACAGGCACCCAGTCTGCCATCCACGCAGAGTGGCCCGCCGGATCCGAGGCTGCCCGCCCTGCCCACATCTGGGTCACACCGGGACCCACCTGAGGACGCAGCAGTTCCGCAGCATGTGCAGCTGGGGGGCGGGTCCGGCACCGGCCTGCTGCTGGAGGAAGTGGGGGGCACCCTCGCCCCGGTATCTGCGTGTGAAGGCGGAGACGCAGGCGCCGCCCCGTGAGTCAGCCCCATCCAGCAGTGCGAGCCATCCCCCTTCTCAGCCTGGCTGCGGCTTCTTCCGTGAAACAGCAGGTGTGGGTGGTCGTGGTCAACGTGTGGACAACTGGGGCCGGCTCTGCGCCAGGCGCTGGAGCGGACGCTTCCCAAGGCTCTTTTCCTGTAATGCTGTCCCCAGCCCGGCCCTTGGTGGTAAACGCTTCTAGAACGGGACGGGACTGGGTTTCTCCTGTGGTCTGGAGTCACGGCTAATGCCGCACTCTCCCGACAGGTGGAGGAAGAAGGAGGAAACAAGGCCTCCTGGGAGTGTCAGGAGGGCCCACGGGGAGGGAAGGGGGCGCCCCACACCCTGCCTGGGCCATTGCAACTCCCCCCACAGCAGAGTGGGGAGAGAGGAGTCAGCAGAGGCACGCACACCCCCGCTGCCCAAAGGCAGGAAAGAAGGAGCACCTTTAAATTCCTAGAATATAAGTCACGATCAACTAGCCACCCCGTGGTGTTTGGTTAAACATTTAAAACCTGGCTGATTTCATCTAAAGATTCACATCTCCGGCTTCTCATGAGGAACCTGCCTGGTGCCAGGCCCTTCAGAGAGCCTCGTGCTTGGTGAACACAGCCACGCTGGAAATCCCGGAAAAGGGGGCCCCGTGATGCTCCGGTACACAGCGCTGTGCCCCAAACTTGCTTCTCACTAAGTCCGGACAACCCCGGCCACAGCCACCCTCACCCCAGCCCCCTGGGAGAGAGGGAGCCCCCCCAAATCTGGGGCCAGGGCAGAGCTGGGCGTGGACCAAGGAGACTGACAGCAAGTCCTGCTGTGCTAACGGGAGCAGGGAGTGAGGCTCTCAGCTCAGCCGCAAGGCTTAAAGGGGCGCCCTGAAATCCAGTAACCGAGAGAAATGGTACTTTATCGCAGTTTTTAAAGCTCGATGGCAATTCCCTGGTGGTTGGGACTCTGTGCTTCTACTTCTCTGAGGCAGCGGTTCGATCCCTGGTTGGGGAACAACATCCCACAAGCAGTATTTGGCCAAAAAAGAAGATGAAACAAACAAAAAAAAACCCTCAACATCAGCATAACAAAACCCAGGATGCACAAATTTTAAAGAAGAACGGGAACCGAACCCGGGTTCCCCCTAAGCTCGCGCTGCCGTGCAACAGAGAGCCACAAGCCCCACGCCCCACACGCCGTTCAAATGTCAGTCAGTTGAAATTAAATAAAATTTAAACCTCATGCCCCCTTAGAACTAGCTGACAGCTGCCAGGCCAGGGCCTCCAGGCTGGACATTTCTGCGGTCACACAGGGCTGCCTCCAAAGCCAAGGCGAGACGCGGAGTGGGCAGGACAGGGGTCACCCGGAGCCAACCAGCCCTCCCCCTGCATTTTGTGAATTGGCCCCGGCCTGGCAGCTGCTGGCGAGGTGAACGCTCTGACATGGGTTAGCTGAACCCAGGCCAGGCCTCCCCACCTGGGCGGGGCTGCCTTTTCACTTACGTTTTCAGAAACTCTGAAACCGTGTTCAGAACCATGGCTTGAACCCGGCTGGTGATGGGAGGCCTGATGTCTTGCACCAAATCTATGGTTCCTTTCAACAGCTGTCAGTCAAAGCAAGTGGACTCTCGGGGGACGGGGCAGACCACTGGGAGGATGCGGCCCCCCAACTCCGTGCCTGTCCCAGCTGTCCCCACACCTTGCCCCCTTCCAAGCCTGCCTGCTGCAGATGGCAAGGGGCAGACCCCTCCCACCAGGCTCCCCCTGTCTCCTCAGGCCTCCCCACTCGCACCCAGACTGGGTCCTGCCCTCAGCCTCACACACCTGGAGTTTCTCCCATTTGACACACACCCTGAGGCTGCACCAGCCTCCTCAACAGGGGCTGCCAACTCTCCCGCAGCCCATGCCCCAGCTCAACTCCCTCCCGATGCTCTCAACAGGGCATCTCTGATAAAGGCATTGAGGATTCTTAGTGTCCCATCATCTTCTCTCTCTCCAGCCCCAGCAGTCACAAAAATCAACAGAAACACCAACTCACCCCTACGAAGAAAGCCAAACACATGCACACACACACATACAAACACGCACTAACACATATACATAGGCACACATACAGAGGCATACACACATATGCTTGCAGACATGGGTATGCACGCACATGCTCACATATGCATGTGCACATGTGTATACATGCACATGCATATACACATGCATGTGCTTATACACACACCCATATACAGGCACACATGCATATGCATACGTGCATGCACACATGTGCATATACATATGTGTGCACACATTCATGTACATGCATGCACATGTTCACACTCATGCTCATGGACCAAACAATTTACACCAGGTGGACTGCACAATGTCTCCTGGAGCCTCAGGGCCCTCCCCACGGAAGCCCCACCCTTCCCAGACACCCATTTCTTCCAGGTCCTAAGTGAGACCCAGGAGTGGGTCCTCATGAGATGAGAGGTTCCCCGCAGAGGCTCCTGCACCCCAGCACTGGCACCCCACCACCCAAGAGACAGGCCTGGGCTGAGTGCTATCTGCTCCGCTCCTCGCCTGGCCTCGGGCACCGTGTACCCCCCAGCACCACCCCCACTCAGCCCCTCCTGTCCGTGCCACACCCACGCGCCTCCCAGCAACTGGTCCTTCCAGGCCCCTCCTCCTCCAGGCCGGCCACTCAGGAAGGTGCCAGCGGCCCTCGTGGTGGGCATACCTGGAAGATTTTGAGGACTGCCTGGCAGGAAGAGGTGGCCAACTCTTTCTGATCACAGGTCAGGACATCTTCTAGTTGTTTTTCCAACTCTTTCTGCTCGGAACACAATAAAAGCAACTTCCATCCCCGTGTTCTCTCTGGGGCACAGCCAGGTCCAGCCCCCCTACAGCTGAGGCTGGGGTACCCCGACTGGGGACAGGAGTGAGGGGAAAGTCTTTGACCCGCCAGGGACCTGCACCAACCAGCAGCCTGAAATGCCCCCACCTGGGGACCCGGTTTCCCGAGTAAAGCCCTTCTTCCATGGTCCACATCCGTCAACCCATCATGGGAGGCCTGACACCTTCCGGATCCGCCCCACCCCTAGCCCTGAGAAGACAACCACTTCTGTCATCACCACTCAGTCGGGGGTGAACGCTACCCTCGTCGGGGTCCAGGGTCCCTGCAGTGACCAGGTCAGACAGGGGTGCCCAGATACCAAAGGACTGGGGGTCAAGAGGACACGGGACGCCAGGACTGACAAGGCCTGGGCCACAGCTCGGAGGTTATCACAGCCTAGAGAGGCCTGTCTGGGCTGGGGATCCCCAGGCCGATGGCGCCCCTCTGAAAAGCTTGGGGTGACCCCTCAGGCGGGTCCAAGGCGAGGCCAAATGCTCGGGAGGAAGCCCCCTCCCACACCGCCGGCCAGAGCCGGCTTACGGGGCCCTGGCAGAGGACACTGTGCTCCACGCCTGCCCAGCACTCAGTACTTCTCCACTCTTAGCCCTGCCCCCCGCACGCCCCCACACCCCCACACCCCTAAAACAGCAGGACCCTTATAGGGCTGGTGGTGCAGGGCAGGGAGACGGCGCCCCAGCCCTTGGTACCCTTCCCAGGGGAGGGCGGTTGGAGCGGGGGGTGGCGTGGGGACCCAGCAGCAGGACCCTTCATCCTGCCTGGGGTCTGAATTGACACCCAGCGGCTCTGCTCAGCTCAGCTCAGCTCAGTGGACGAGTGTGGAAGGCAGAAGTCGACAAGGCCCGGATTCTCAGGCAGAGACTCCAAGAACAGGAGCCTCTGACCCGGGTGCTTCAAGGGGACGGAGCCTTGAGTTAGGCCAGCACGTCTGTGTGCGCCGAGGAGAAGGCCGGACATTTCTATCAGTGACTGGAAAAGTGCAGTCTCAATGTATACACGTCCTGTGTCTCGTTTGTGACAGCAAATCATGTTTTTTAAAAAGTGGTTGAGGTAGAAAGTTGTGATGGCGCTATAAGTGCTCACCATGTTTGAATGAGAGGAGAATGAATTGGAGGAGGAAATGGCAACCTACTCCAGTATCCTTGTCCAGAAAACTCCATGGACAGAGGAGCCCACTGGGCTACAGTCTTACCGTGTCTGCCATGGATTAACTGCCTGTGCCCTCTGGGGACAACCAACTCCCCATCTAAGCCTCCCCGGCTCTGCGGTCGCTCACTGGGGCCTGGGGAGCCAAACTGCACTGCTGGTCAAAGCCGCAACAGGACCCGGGGTGGAGTCCCCACAGGCCGTTTTGTAACATGTCCTGTGATGCAGACCCACGGGGCAGTGGTCAAGGGCCTGGATCCGTCCTAGGGGTGGACTTGGGCTCCAGCTCAACCCCCAGATGCAGGACAAGGAGGCTCGGTGGTGGACGCTCCCAGAAGCCAGTTACCTGGATCAGCTCCACCAGCCGGCTCTGCACCTGGGACATCCAGGTGACAAACACCAGCGGGTCCGAGAGTTTCCTGGTGGCAGCAGGCTCCGGCATCTTCCTGCAGGATTGGAAGCAGCTGTGAGGGGCACAGGCCCGGCTGCAGAGCGGGGAGGGCTGGCTCAGAGCTGAGGGCAGTGCACTCTGGGCCAGACCCACCCTTGCTCAGGGAGAGGATGGCTGGGGGCCACGCATGGGAACTAAAGTCTCTGCGGTCATCTCTGAGCGTGAGCTCGTGACGTGAGCTCCCACATACTCACCAACAGGCTCGCACACCCGTCCGTACCCATGCCGCACCAAGAACACACTGACACACACACCCACATACACGCACATGTGTGCTCAGGCTGTCCCCTAAGTTCGCTCCTGCCCCAGGAGGCCCTTCTGACTGCCCCGGCCGGAGGATCGTCACGCCACGGCAGTGTCCTGGCCCAAGACCCCAAGGCCCTGAGGCGGACTCACGCCAGCTGCCCAAACAAGGTCTTCCTGGCCCAAGTGTAGAGCTCCCGGCAGCTGTCCGGGTCTCCGCTGCAGGTCAGGAGCACGGAGAGATGGTCCAGGAGCACCTCCTGGAAGCACTCTCTGTCGGTTGCCGAGAGGCTGACTCCCAGCCAGCCTGCCCTCTGGGGATCCAGGCCACGATCCACAGCCTCGGCCAGCTCCACTAGGTACCCGCCCAGCTGGTCCCCCAGGCTCAGGGGCACTCGGTCTCCGGGGCTCGGGGGCATGCGGTTCTTGCTGTCATTCCTCACCTGTGTTCGCAGCTGGCAGTCCCAGGAGGCCAGGTCACCACCCAGCTCCCACGAGGAGCCCCAGGCCCACTCCACTGCAGCTGCCACCGAGCTGAGCTTCCTCTGCAGCTCCCGGCTGCCCCCGCCGCCCTCCAGCGCCTCCCGGATGACCTGCCACATGCCCTGGGCCACCATCTGGTACTGGGAGCCACGGTCCTGCCCGTCCTCTGCCAAGGACGAGATGCTCTGGCAGGCTTCCAGGAAGCGGCCCTCCAAGACCAGCTGTGAGAGTCCTGGAAGAAAGGACCCCAAGGCCGGCGGCGCAGGGGGGCTACAGGAGAGGACGGTGGGTGAGGGGGCGGGGGGCTGCCGCGGGGGGCTCCTCGGAGCGACCTCGTTTGCCCGGGGCTGCCTGCGCTGAACCCGCCTATCCATCAGAGGTACCGGCAAGAAGACAGGCGGCCTGTTTGAAGAGCCTTTGGGGCCCAGGTCGAGGGGCCAGACAGGAGCAGAAGGGCACAGGGTTTCTCCTGGTGAACTTTTCATGTGGTCCCCTTCAGAGCCCGTCATGACATCTGTGAGCCTCTACGCTCCAGGGCGGGTCAAGATCTGAGTCCCCATCAGATGACTGAATGGTTATCAGCCCCCTGCCAGAACACAGAGGCACGCTGGGAGGGAGTCCCCCAGAGCTGGTAGCAAATACTCCAGCACAGGGGTTCTCCGAATGAAGGCACATCAGGACCCCCTGGGGCCATCCGCACCCAGGTAGGGAGTCTGCTTTCCTGCCAGGTTTCAAGGTGGGGCAGGAGGTGCTGGGCCCGGAATCGCTCTTAAGACCTGCTTCTCAACAGTATCCAAGGGCAACCAATCCCCGCTTCCTTCCACACACGGGACAGGTAGACAGACGCGGGACAGGTAGAGAGAGAGATGATTGATGGATACAGAGAGAAGAAACAGATGACAGGTACAGATAAAAGATAGTAGATAGAAACACAGACGACAGGGAGGTAGATGAGGGATCGACAATGGATGGATGACAGACAAATGACAGAGGATAGAGACAGACAGACAGACAGAGATCCAGCTGTCATAGAACCATCCCGGGAGGGGCAGGGTGGGGTGCAGCCTGTGCCTTCCATTCCCCCCCGCCCCGGGTGCCTGGGGCTCCCCAGGTTCAGCCCCTTCTCCAGACAAGGAAGCAGCCCAGGCCTGAGCAGCAGCTAGAGGCAAAGCCTCCGAGATGAGGTGCTTGGTCTTCTCCAAAAAAGTTCAGAGAAAAAGAGTGACCTTGGTGACATCAGGCCAGCCTAGCGACGGACAGGTGGATGGACAGGAGAGTCCCTCTGCTGAGGCTGGCGCCCACTCAAGCCCTTGGACACGGAGTGGCCTCCCCGTGGTCCCCTCCTCTCCATTCTCACCTCGGCCCACTGCCCTGCCTGCCCCTCCCCATCTAAGCGCCCCATTCTCGGGAGCCCCAGTACCACCTGTGACCTGGCCACCCTGGGCTGCTCACAGAGACCACTTCACCCAAGCAGACACCCAGACCCGTAGTTACGTGGCCCATGGGGTGGCTCTCTCCAGGACTAAGGGGTGTGTAATGGGGGCACAGGATGGGAGGCCTTTAGGCCCCAGGGAGTGGGTCAGGATTGCCCACCAGCATGGAGCCAGCTGGGGCAATCATGGACAAGAAGGGTCACCCACTGTGCTGCTGGGCCCATGGGGGCCGCACCCTGTACTGGGGACCCGGAGGGCCAGAGAGGCTACCCCCCAGCGGGCAGCCACCCAGGCCCAGGAGCAGCCGACGGCCTCAAAGGCCTCGGTGTCTCAGTACATAGGGTCGGGGCAGCAGCTCATGATGAAGGTGGCGGCCAAGCTGCCTCTCCGCTCGCCCTCAGTAAGCACGAAGGTGCCGAGAATCGGCTTGGAGAAAAGAATGAAGTGAAGGGGTTTTGAAAATGCTGGAGGGGAAAAGGACGACACCTTGAAGTTCCAGGACAGAGCACTTATGGGCCAGGGATGACCCTATTTCCTAAATGCTGTGGGTGTCGGGCAGGGAAGGGATGGTCCAAGGACCCCTCCGGGCAGGGAGAGACCAGAGGGCAGGAATCCGCTTTGGATTCCGAAGGTCCTCAGCGACACAGCCCAGCCTGCAGCCACAGGAAGAGGTTCTGATGAGACTCGAGCCGAAAGGAGTAGGGTTGGGAGGAGGGCAATTCAAAGGCACCTGAACACCTCAGCATACGTTCTCAGGGACTTTAACCTGAAAGGGTGTTCACTTTAACTCCTGAATTTCCAAGTGGGAAGGGAGCTGTATTTCAAGCTGGGTCTCGGGCCTTTCCATCGTCAAGGGCAAAGGCATATTCTTCTCTTCCCCAGTCCTGCTTCCTGACTACTGGATGCACCTATGAAAACATGAGCAGGGCAGCCCCCCTGAGCTACAAGGCAGGAGCCCCACCTAGTAGCAGCTGGCAGCAGACCTCAAGGTCAAAGTCTGGGTCCCTGAGCTCTATGGTTGCTGAGCTATGACAGCTGGACAGCACATTACTTTGCTGACAAAATCTAGTCAAAGCTATGGTTTTTCCAGTAGTCATGTATGGATGTGAGAGATGGACCATAAAGAAAGCTGAGTGCAGAATTGATGCTTTTGAACTGTGGTGTTGGAGAAGACTCTGGAGAGTCCCTTGGACTGCAAGGAGAGCAAACCAGTCAATCCTAAAGGAAATCAGTCCTGAATGTTCATTGGAAGGACTGATGTTGAAGCTGAAACTCCAATACTTTGGCCACCTGATACGAAAACTTGACTCTTTGGAAAAGACCTTGATGCTGGGAAAGATTGAAGGCAGGAGGAGAAGGGGACAACAGAGGATGAGATGGTTGGATGGCATCACCGACTTGATGGACATGAGTTCGAGCAAGTTCCAGGAACTGGTGATGGACAGGGAAGCCTGGCGTGCTGCAGTCCATGGGGTCGAAAAGAGTCAGAAACGACTGAGTGACTGAACTGCACTGAATTGAGCTCTATGGAGCACCGGCGTGTGTGCGCTAAGTCGCTTCAGTTGTGTCCAACTCTTTGCGGCCCTGTGGACGGTAGCCCACCAGACTCCCCTGTTCATGGACTCTCCAGGCAAGAATACTGGAGTGGATTGCCAGCCCTCCTCCAAGGGATCTTCCTGACCCAGGGGTCGAACCAGCATCTGAGTCTCTTGCGTTGACAGGCGGATCCTTCATCACTGAACCACCTGGCAAGCCCTAAAAAATGTAAATTTTATCTTGCTTAGACTACTGTTTTGTTGGGTCTCTCAGTGAAAGCAGGTGAATGTACATTGGAATAACGAAAAACTTTGAACCAGGACATATTGGATCAGGACAGCCTCCAATTTGACTACATTGGCAGGGGTGAAGAGCCCCTACGTACTCCTAGTAAATAGCTCCGTTGTTTGGTTTTTTAAATTAATTAATTAACTTTTTACTGGAGGACAATTGCTTTTCACTGTTGTGTTGGGTTTTGCCAAAAAAAACCATGAATCGGTCATAACTACATATATATCCTCTCCTCCTGAGCCTCCCATCCACCCCCCGTCCCACCATCTAGGTCATCACAGAGCACCAGGCTGCGCTCCCTGGCTACACAGCCTCCCACCAGCTGTCTATTTCACGCGCACGGTAGCGTATTTATGCTAAGGCTACGCTCTCAATCTGTCCCACTCATTCCCCTGCTTGGCTCCTTTATAATGATGAATTAGGTTAGATTTGAAAACAGGAAATCTAGCCCCTGGAGTCTCTGTGATGTTGGCAGCCTCAAGGCCACCCCGGCATCACTGCCCTTCTTTCCAGAGAGGCATTGTGCAGGGAGCAGCCACGAGCCACACGTGGCCGCTGGGCACTTGAACTGTCCAGCTGGGCTGTGCTGTCCGTGCGAAACCCACATCAGTTTTCACAGACTGAGTGGGAAAAAAGGAATGCAAAATATCTCACAAGGTTTTTTGTTTGTTTGAATGGCCATGCTTCGCAGTACATGGGATCTTAGTTCCCCGGCCCCGGATGGAACCCAGGCTCCCTGCATGGGAAAAGGCAGTGTCTTAATCACTGGACCACCAGGGAAATCTCTAAAACATCTTAATAGTGATAATGCTGATTGAATGCAGAAGCATGCTAACATACTACTTTAGCCTAGTAAACTATATCAGTAAAATAATTTCACCTAGTTCTGTTTTTATTTGCTCCTGTGACTACGAAAGCTTCCTGTGTGTGGTTCACGCTGTGTCTCCACAGGACACCCCTCTCCTGGAGCTCATGCACACCCCCACCCTGAACCTCAGAGAGGAAACCCCTGTTGATCCCACCCCACCCTGGCCCCGCTCTGGGTGGGAGCACCGATCCCCCTCCCCAAAAAGGCCAGCCACCCTTACAAAGTCCTGAGGTCCCTCAGGCTTCCGAAGAACATGGCTGTGTTGATGCTATCTGTCAGCAGGAACACTGGCGGGGACAGGGTGAGGCTGACGAAGGTCAGACACGGGGTGGTGGCCTCTGCTGTCTCCACACACACCCGAGTGACTGGGTGAAGGCAGATGGGCCTGGCCAGCACCCACCATGCCCTCCACTGGCCGGGAACCTGAGGACAGTTCGGCTGCCCCCGACCGCCTGACGATCTCCCGGTTTCCCCACCAGCCACACACTGGCCACCACAGTTGGGAAAGGAAGGGGAGTGACCCTGGCACAGTGACCCTCCCGGTAAAAGTGCCCCAATGTCACCAGGCTAGTAAGGACCCGGGAGACTCCCTCCGAGATCCCATCTCGTGTGAGTCGACTGAAAAATGCTTGTCCCTTAGGTGATGATGCTGGTCACCGTCCAGATATCAGAGACATAAAGACAGTGGCCCCCACGACCCTGGGCTCCCTGGGCAATTCTGCAACGTTCCACTGCCCACAGGGAAAGCATGAAGCTTTTTCTCTTCAAGAGAACTGTCTCTAGCTTTTAAAAACACCAGTTCCACCAAAAAAAACCCCTAGCCTTTCCAGAGCTAATTAAGACCAGAGCCTTAATTAACAGGGCAGTCCAGCCCCACTCCCCCACTCAAGGCCATCCAGTGAGCTTCCCTGGACGCAGACCCGAGCGGGGCTGTGGGTACCCACACGTGGGTCCCCCACAGACCAGACATACCCAGCCCCACACCCACCCCCTGCTCCTCTTCTCTCACTCCTGCACCCCAGAGCCGGGGGCACAACCCCGTACCCACTTCTGGTTGTCTGGATTGGAACACTGACCCCCTCACTTGCTGGGCAAGTGACTCAGCCTCTAGGAACCTCTGTTGCCTCAGCTTTGAAACGAGCTTCACGTGAGATCCACGGTGAGGTCTCACGACAGGTACAACTCGGCTGTGGGCACCATTCCTGCCCCTCTGTGTGAGCTCGAGTCCCCCATGCCCTGCCCCCAGCCCGGGGCTCAGCTCCATCCCACCCCCATCACAGCTATCATCAATAAGCCAGCACCCCCGCATCTTGTGTGGTCCTCCAGGCTTGGGAAGGAGGGGTCTCATCACTCTGCCAGGTCCCCCCAAACCCTGCGCGTGACAGCCTCGAGGGCAGCGTGCAATAAACACTGAAGGAAGGGATGGATGAGGAACAAAAGAAGGAAGGGACAGACACCACTTTCCGCCAGATGGAAAAGGTGAAAGTGACCCGGGTACCTTCAGAGCTTTCTGCCAGAGGAACAGCAGCAGTCTGGGGGTCTCGATGCCTGCGGAACCAGGCCAGAATCTTCCATCTTTTGTTTCTGGGCTGGCCTTTGAATTTTCTGTCTGCTCCTTCTCTTTCCTCTCTTGATTTCTTTTTCCGCCGACCCATCTCACTCCCTTGATCCATCCAGCTGGGCAGACAGCGTCTCCGAGGCTTCTGAGTCACCGGCTTTCCCGGTCAGTCTCTATCAAACAAAAGAAATTAAGGGCGGGACGTTGCAAGATAGCCTGAGAAGCTTCCTCTGCAAGTTTCTAGAATTTCCCGAGCTTCCCTGACCGGGCTCCCTTCCGAGCACCCCGGGAGTGGCAGGTCCGTTCATTAGCCCACGAACATTTCCCTGGTATCTTGGGTCACATCGAGGATGGAGCAAAGACCATGCAACTGGGCAGGCTACGCGAACCTGTGCTCACAGCGGACCACGCCACCACCATCCTTCTACCCCATCCCTGCTGTCAGTAGTAAGAACGCACTTTCGTTTAGGCTGTTTTTTTTAATCTGTCACTAATGAGATATTACTTATAGCTGTGATTTCTTTCCTTTTAAAACAAATTGTGGTAGAATATATACAACACAAAATTTCTATTTCAATATTTTTAAGTGTACAGTTGAACCGCATTAACTAATACACATTTTTGGGCAAAACCACCACCACCACCAGCCCCTCCAAAACTCTTCTCTTGCAAAACTGAAACTGTCTCCATACTAACTCCCCAGGCTCCCTCCCCCAGCCCCTGCCAACCCCGCTTCTCTTTTCTATCTCCATGAATTTGAGTACTCTAGGAACTTCATGTAAGAGGAACCAAACAATATTTGTTCTTTAGTGATGATTTACTTCACTCAGCTTAAAGTCCTCCAGGTTCATATATGTTGTAGCATGTGTTGGACTTGCCTTCATGTAAAATATATATATATATATGAAGCGCTATGACCATTCCCTGTGGACCGCCTGCTAAGATTCTGCAGTCCCAAGGGAGGGGGCCTGGGTTCTATCCCTGCTCGGGGAACTAGATGCATGCGGCAACAAAGATCGATGCCGTGTACCACAGCCAAGACCGGGCTCAGCCAAACAAATAAATATTTTCTAAGATATATGAAACTTTATTGTCAATTCACTTTAAAAAATTATTTTATTGTGTCACAACACACATATCTTTTACCATCTTCTCTAATAAGGAGCTGATTTTTTAAAGTTTTATGTATTTATTTTTGGCTGTGCCGTTTCGTGGTCACTGCTTGAGGGCTTTCTCGGTTGCCGCAAGCGGGGCTCCTCTCTAGGTGGGGGGCCTGCCTGTGGCGGAGCACAGGCTCTCGGGGCACTGGCTTCAGGAGCGGCGGCTCGCAACCCCTAGCGGGCAGGCTTGGTGGCTGTGGCACAGGCTTAGCTGCCTGGGAGCGTGTGGAATCCTCCCAGACCTGCACGCTAACACGTGTCCCCTGCATTGGCAGGCGGGTCCCCCATTACAATTACTCCTTTAGGCAAATTAAGCTTTTAGTTGGAGTTTCAAAATCAAAGTCTCAAAAATAAATAGAATGTGTAGATAGAAAAGTAGAAAGATAGAAAGTGAAGTCACTCAGTCGTGTCCGACTCTTCGCAACCCTGTGGACTGTAGCCCACCAGGCTCCTCTATCCATGGGATTCTCCAGGCAAGGATACTGGAGTGGGTTGCCAATTCCTTCTCCAGGGGATCTTGCCAACCCAGGGATCGAACCCAGGTCTCCCAAATTGTGGGCAGACACTTTAACCTCTGAGCCCCCAGGGAAGTCCATCAGTTGGAGACAAGGTGGAGAGGGGCACAAAGTGAAAATTGCTCAGTCCGACTCTTTGCAACTCCGTGTACTATACAGTCCATGGAATTCTCCAGACCAGAATACTGGAGTGGGTAGCCTTTCCCTTCTCCAGGGGATCTTCCCAACCCAGTGATCGAACCCAGGTCTCCCGCATTGCAGGTGGATTCTTTACCAGCTGAGCCACCTGAAAAGCACTATGAACCAATTCAATGTAATTAGAGGGATTCCCTGGTGGTTCAGATGGCAAATAATCTACCTTCAGTGCAGGAGACCCAGCTTCGATCTCTGGGTCAGGAAAATTCCCCTGGAGAAGGGGATGGCAGTCCACTCCAGTACTCTTGCCTGGAGAATCCCATGGACAGAGGAGCCTGATGGGCTACAGTCAATAGGGTCATAAAGAGTTGGACATAACTGAGCAACTAATACTTTCAATATCAAACTCTCAAAAATAAGCAATGAATAGACAGAAAAGTAGAAGGCTAGAGTAGACCTGAAAAGCACTCTGAACCAAATCAATATAAGTAAGATTCATACAATTTTCTCACAACAGTAGGATAACAATTCTATTCAAGTTCCCATAGGCTATAAAACCAGGAGACATCAGAACATATCCAGGTACATAAAAAACAAAGGTGCAAAAATTTCATGCCCAAAGGCATTGAAATCATAGTCTGTTCTCTTATCACTGTAGCATTACGTTAGAAATCAACATCAAAAGATATTTGAAAATAACTCACTTATTTTCAAGTGCAATGTGATGTTTACCAAGAGAGATCTTTAACTTAGCCATTGAAAGCCTCAACAAAGTCATAAGACTGAAAAAAGAGAGAGGGTGATTGCAGAGAAGAAAGCATTTAAATGAGAAACTAATATCAAAATGAGAAGTTACTACCAAAGATACTTTAAAAAACCCAGGTATTTGGAACTTAAATGTCCACTTTTAAATGATAGTTCTATCTAAAAAGCCGTAACAAGGAAAATTTGAAAATATTTGTAACAGAATAAAAATGAAAACAGAATTTATCAGAATTTGTTGTATGTAGCTGAAGCTGCTCAATGTGACTGGCGGGCAGATTCTTAACCAGTGGACCAGGAGACCTCATTTACCATTTTAACTGTCAGGGGAATCAAGGTGGGTTATCAAAGAATTCATAGAAGTGTTAACAAGAGAAGAAAGGAAAGTTTTTATTCACTTTTCCAGGGAGGGAAGGGGCAGAGGCATGGAGTGGCTCTGGCCTTGGAGGTGCAGGGTTTGAGTCTTTTATTGAGTTTAAGGAGCAAGTTTCAAGGAAAGAGGGGGCGCGCTCACGTCTATTCTGGTCTCCAGCAGTATCTGGGCGGGCTGCTCTCTAAAAGATGTGGTTTTTCTGGGAATCTGTAACTTCTTGTCTTCAGTAATTTTCCAGTCCTTGGGTGTCTGAATGAGACTTGATAGTGGCCCTTGACAGATGTTACCCTATTTTAACAGTGTTAGATGAGTTTACATTTCCCCCCTGTGAATAGTAACTTATTCTTCAGTGTTACATGAGCTTCCTTGATGGCTCAGTGCTAAAGAATCCGCCTACAGTTCTAGAGATTCTGGAGACCTGGGTTCGATCCCTGGTCAGGAAGATCCCCTGGAGGAGGAAATGGCAACCCTCTTCAGTATTCTTGCTGGGAAAATCCCATGGGCAGAGGAGCCTGGCAGGCTGCTATCCGTGGGGTCAGAGTCAGACACAGCTGAGGCAGCTGAGCATGCATGTACTACAGTGTTACATGGAACCCAGCTGACCCATTTTTGCAGAACTGAGGCTGAGGTCTCCTTTTCCATAACTTCTTCCTGTTGAGCTGGGAATAGAGCTATTTTCTTTGGGAGGCCAGGTGGGTTGTCTTGGAGGTGAATGATCTGAAAGGCAAGCCCCCTGACAGGGAAGAGAGGTTTGGTAAGGGCAGTGAGATTTTTTGTTTTAGAAAAGAGAGGAGAAACCTGATAACACAGGGCCAGGGCTCGTACCTGGTGGTCCAGTGGTTAAGACTCCTCCTTGCAATGCAGAGAATGCATGTTCATCCCTGGTTGGGGAACTAAGATCCCACATGCAAAGGGCCAAATAAGCCCACGCTCCACAACTACTGAGCCTGCACTTGAGTGCCCGTGCTCAGCAACTAGAGGTCTGGGCCCCAGCAGGAAAGATCCCGCATGGCAACGAAGGTCCCCATGCTGCAGCTAAGATCCGACAGGGCCAAATAAATGAGGATTTAAGAAAGAAAAACGACAGGAGCCCAAATGGAGGAGCAGAGTCTGGCAGTTATGGCTGAGTGCATGAGGGCTGCCGTGCTGGCGCCTGAAGCCAGAGCTGTGTGGCCTCAGTTACCGGGACCGACAGAGGTTCTCGTTTAGTCCAGTATCGGAAAAGGTGGGGGAGAGGCCCAGGCCTGGTGTGGGGGTGCGTCGGGGTCACAGGGGTGCAGTGGTGCGGATTTGGATCCAGGCAGGAGGTGCACAGAGATACGCCAAGGTCCGGAAGGAGGGCATGCAGGCTCTGAGAGTCATGTTCAGGGGAAGCTCGTACCTGAGCCTTCTAGCAGGGAGCAGATGACAGTTGGAGCAAGTCCCGCCAATGGGTTTGAGCAGGCAGACGCTTTGAGAAGGCTGGAGGTGTTATTTTCCCAGGTGAGAAGCTATTATTGAAAATCAAAGCTCCAAGCTTTTTGGGGAAAGAAAGAGCCGATGTACTTGGGACAGGTCCTACTTCACCTGGGTAGGGAAAGTTGCCACGGGTTATCTACAGGCGAGGCCAGGCGGCAGGCGGCGCATCTGCAAGGAGGACAAACAGAAGTCCCACGAGGGTCGTTCGTTCAAAGAGAATGTCCTTGTGCTGTGCTTAGTCGCTCGGTCGTGTCCGACTCCGCGACCCCACGGACTGTAGCCTGCCAGGCTCCTCTGTCCATGGGATTCTCCAGGCAAGAATACTGGAGTGGGTTGCCATGTCCTCCTCCAGGGGATCTTCCCACCCCAGGGATCGAACCCTTGTCTCTTACGTCTCCTGCACTGACAGTGGGTTCCTTATCACCAGTGCCACCTGGGAAGCCCTCTTAATGTCTAGAGCTTGAGACACCTGTTGGGTAATTTGAGAGGTGAAACCGGGGTGATATGTTTGTGCTGAGACCCCCAGGGTGATCCCTCTTCTCACAGTTATATCGTTAAGAAGGGCTTCTCTGAGGCTGGGAGGGCCGGGGCCGGAGCAGAGGTGAGGGCTGTCTGGAGGGAGGAAAAGGCTGACGGGAGAGAAGAGTTCCCTTCCAGGGGTTCGTTTTCAAGTCCCTGGAGGGCCTCAGAAAGAGGTTCCTTTATCAGGCCACAGTGGGATATCCAGACGCAAAAGGAACCAGTGAGGCCCAGAACCACCCTTAACTCCTTTTCGTTATGAGGCAGGAGAGAGGCTATAAGCTCTTTGTGTTGAATAATGATTGCTTGCTGTCCTGGGGACAAAAGAAATTCTAGATGTTTGACTGGGACTTGGTTAGTTTGTGCTCTGGAAGGAGAAACTCGGTAGCCCCGCAGAGCTGAGTGGGCGAGGAGGGCGGTGGTGTCGGTAAGGGTGGTCCAGGCAGCAGAGGAGCAGGCCGTCAGCGGAGTGCAGAAGATGTGTGAGAATGAAGTTAGAACAGTCCCAACACGGTACACAAAAATAAACTCAAAACGGATTAAAGACCTAAGCATAAGGCCAGAAACTATAGAACTCTTAAAGGCAAACACAGGCAGAACACTCTCTGACATAAATCACAGCAAGATCTTTGACCCACCTCCTAGAGTAACAGAAATAAAAACTAAGATGACCAAGTGGGACCTAATTAAACTTAGAAGCTTTTGCACAGCAAAGAAAACTAAAAATAAGATGAAAAGACAACCCTCTGAATGGGAGAAAATAATTGCGAAGGAAGAAACCAACAAAGGATTAACATCTAAAATATACAAGCAGTTCAATGTCAGGAAAACAAACAACCCAATCGAAAAATGGGCAGAAGACCTACACAGACATTTCTCCAAAGAAGACATACAGTTGGCCAACAAACACATGAAAAAAATGCATAAAGACGCTCATTATTAGAGAAATGCAAATCAAAACTAAAATGAGATATCACCTCATGCGGATCGGGATGGCCATCATCAAAAAAATCTACAAATAATAAATGCTGGAGAGGATGCAGAGACAAGGGAATCCTCTTGCACTGTTGGTAGGAATGTAAACTGATATAGCCCCTGTAGAGAAGCGTATTCCTTAACAAACTAGGAATTAAACTACCATATGACCCAGCAATCCCACTACTGGGCATATACCCTGAGAAAAATGATAATTCAAAAAGACAAATGTGCCCCAATATTCATTGCAGCACTATTTACAATAGTCAGGACATGGAAGCAACATAGCTGTTCATTGACAGATAAATGGATGATGAAGATATGCTACATATATACAACGGACTATTACTCAGCCACAAAAAAGAACAAATTTGAGTCAATTTGGTGAGGCAGATGAACCTAGAGTCTGTCATATAGAGTGAAGTACATCAGAAAGAGAAAAACAAATATTGTACGTTAGTGTATATATTTGGAATCTAGAACAATGGTTCTGATGAACTATTGGCAGGGCAGGAAGAGAGATGCAGACACAGAGAATGGGCCTGTGCGTTGAGGCAGTGAATGCAGGTCGGAAAAGAATTTCTAGACAGAGCATTTCATAAGGAAGTGAGTTTATAAGAACAAAGAGCAAAGATAATGTGAGCACCGTGGGCCAACCTCCTGACAGACCAGGGAGAGTTGACAGGTATTATGAGTTAATAGTCAATTTTTACAGCCTCAAGACAAAGAAAATTTCTGCTGGAAGGTTGCCATAAGATGATCAGTTAGGATAGGGTGTTTACTGGAGTGGGCATCTTTGCCTACTTTGGAGTCAGGAAGCCTGCTAGTGATGATCAGGAGGCTCTTGGCAATGGTTACAGAGGGGCTCAGTCAGCTTTGGAGGTGACCTTGGTTCTGGCTCCATTTCTGTGGCCTTGGTATGGGACTCGCACCTGTGGCCTTGGGGCAGGACTCGACACTGTGGACAGCGGGGGAGAGGATGGGACAGATTGAGAGGGTGGCATCGTCATGTAGACACAGCCCTTTGTAAAACAGACAGCTAGCCAACTCAGGGCTCTGTGATGACCTAGAGGGGTGGGATGGGGGGACGGAGACTCAAGAGGGAGGGGGTATACGTGCACCCATGGCAGATTCACGTTGTTGTACGGCAGAAACTAACACGGCTCTGTAAAGCAATTATCCTTCAATTAAAAATTTTTTAAAGAAATAAATGACTTAGACACAGCAAGGAAAGGAGAAATCTTAAATGCATATCACTATGTGAAGGAATCCAGTCTA
>SNSB01090932.1:0-15596 GCA_012922965.1 Capreolus pygargus | reverse complement strand
TGTGTGTGGGAGTGTGTGAGGCTCTGTGTGTGTGTGTGTGTGTGTGTGTGTATGTGTGTGTAAGGGGGATGGATCCTGTCTCTGTGAGAGGAACAGGGCTGCTGAGCAGGGACTGAGTCCGTTGGTCTGTGAAGCACACAGGGTCTCACAGCGCTGGGTGTCATGGCTGCTCCTTGTAACTGGATCAGAGACAATCGTGCACCTGCCTGCCTCTCTCTGGCTCCTCTCCCCCATCCCCCAGCTCCCCTCTGCTTGTTGCCAGGTCTGCCCAGCACTGGGCTCTGTGAGAGGCTCTGCCTGCTGGCCTCGCCTGCTCCCACCAGGTGTCCATTATGGAGCAGAGAAGCCCGCATCCAGGAGAGAGGGCCTCCTGTCTGTAGAGATCAGTTGATCCATGGCCTCAGGTGTTTAAGTTCCTAAGTCTGTGCCCCGCTCCCTGTGATTCATTTCCTGTCATGCTGGAGGCCTGGGACAGTCCTTTCCCCTCCCAGAAGCTGCCATGACTCCTAGGGAGCTCTTTCTCTTGTGCCCTCTCCTGTCCCTCCCTGGGAGCTGCTTCCCCCTGAGTGAGAGTGGAGTATGTCATCAATCCTTCTGTCGTGGTCTGCAAGGTTTCTTTGGACAAATCTGCTGATCTGCTTAGGGGAGTTTTCTTGGGTGACAGAATTTTTTTCTTCTCCTTAGACTTTTTGAATTCTCTCTTTGTCTTTGCATTCAGACAGTTTACTCTGCGTCTTGGAGAAGGTTGTTTTGGATTGAAATTTTGGGGTTACTTATTAGCTTAGAACTTAGATGTCCAGATTTCCCCCCAGGTTTGGGAAATTCTCAGCCTGTCTTTCTTTCTTTACTAGGTCTCCTTGCTGCATGCGGGTTTTCTCTAGTTGCGGTAAGCAGAGGCTACGCCCTGCTGCAGTGTACAGACTTCTCACTGTGGTGGCTTCTCTTGGTGCAGACCAGAGGCTCTAGGTGCACAGGTTTCAGTAGCTGTGGCACACCGGCTTAGTTGCTCTGCGGCATGTGGAATCTTC
The DNA here is from genome assembly GCA_012922965.1 of Capreolus pygargus. NCBI lineage: Eukaryota > Metazoa > Chordata > Mammalia > Artiodactyla > Cervidae > Capreolus > Capreolus pygargus. Next base: position 14,568 of record SNSB01090932.1, on the reverse strand, counting down.
CTGGACCAGGGATTGAACTCATGTCCCCTGCATTGGCAGGTGTATTCTTATCCACTTCACCACCAGGGAAGTCCTCAGCCATTATTTCTTTTCTCCTTCACTTCTCCTGTGATTCCATTCAATACATTGTTCCTCTTTATGGTGTACACTGTTCCCACTGCTTTCTATATTCCTTTCATTCTCTTTTTGTTCCTCTAATTGGATACTTTCAACTGATCTTTCTTCTAACTTATTTTTTTATTTTTTTCTTTTCCTTGGTCAAGTTTGTTGTTGAATCTCTCTACTGAATTCTTCAGTTTACTCATTGTCTTATGTTCATGCTAAATTGTCTCCATCACGTGTGACTCTTTGTGACCCCATGGACTGTAACCCACCACGGTCCTCTGTCCATGGGATTCACCAGGCAATAATACTGGAATGGGTTGCTATGTGCTCCTCCAGGGGATCTTCCAGACCCAGGGATCGAACCCGAGTCTCTTACATCTCCTGCACTGGCAGGTGGGTTCTTTACCACTATCACCACCTGGGAAGCCCATTCGTTTATTATTCAGCTTCAAAATATCTGGTTAGTTCTCTCTTTTTAAATTTTATATGTCTTTACTGCTCTTATTTTATTTGTATTATTTTCCTGGTGTCAAAAAATATTTGAATTCTCTTGTAACTCTCTGAGCATCTTTTGAAGTATTATTTTGAATTCTTTGTCAGGCAATTCTTGGATCTCCATTAATTTGAACTGGTTACAGGAGGTTTACTGTATTTTGTTTCCCCAATTCTTCTTGATGTCTTATTCTCTTGTAGATGTCTGCACATTTAAAAAAGTTGTCACCTCTGCCAGACACTATGTCCTGATTTCAGTAGAGAAAGCCTTTCACCTCTGGGTAGGGGCACACTGCAATGTACTGTAGGGTGCCAAGTGCAGAGGCATAAGGTGGCACTGGGTCTGGGAGAACATGAGGCTGTTTGGCTCAGGCTGCTGACGTCCACAGCATTGACAACTGTGTGGTGTTTGGCAAGTGTTGCAGGGGGTCTGCTGTCACTGGAATGGTAGTTGGTGTCCTCAGCAGTGCCTCCGGTTCCAAAGCCTAGGGATCATGACCGGCAGTGGTGGTGGCCGGAGCCAATGGTGTGCACACACTTGGCTTTGGGGGCCTGTTGCAGGTGCCTCTGTGGGGGAGATGATGGTTTCAGATGCTCATGTTGTGGGAAGGCCTAGGAAGGCAGTAAAGGCCAAGACCAACAATGGCTCATTGCTCAAACTCATGTCCACTGAGCTGGTGATGCTATCTAACCATCTCATCCTGTGGTGCCCTTCTCCTTTTCCTTCAGTATTTTCCAGCATCAGGGTCTTTCCCAATGAGTCAGCTCTTTGCATCAGGTGGCCAAAGTACTGGAGCTTCAGCTCCAGCATCAGTCTTTTCAATAAAATTTCAGGGTTGATTTCCTTTAGGATTGACTGGTTTGATCTCCTTGCTGTCCAAAGAACTGTCAAGAGTCTTCTCAAGTACCACAGTTCAAAAGCATCGATTCTTCAGGGATCAGCCTTCTTTTTGGTCCAGCTCTCATTCCCTTACATGACTACTGGAAAATCATCAGCTGTGCTGGTTGTTAATTCTTTCAGGGGTAAAATCTGCTACATCTGTCTGCAGAGTGGGTCACTGTGAACTGTGACTGCTCCTGCCATGTGGTTGCTATTGGTCCTTTGATCTTCTTTCTTATGCCTAGCCATCTCTATAAGACTGGCTCAGCTTTGCAGGTCTGCAGGAAGTGAACCTGAAGCAGGATTTTCATATGGTGTCCCCAAAGGCTAGGGACACTGATTACTCAGCCTGCTCTTACCCTCCTGGCGAGAGGAACTCTCCTGGCACTCTTGACACTGAGTGATTCTGGTTTGGAGGATGTAATGATGCCTCCAAAATGACAGTATCTTGGCGTGGTAAAACTTCTTAGGGTACTCCAGATCTTTCTGGAGCTGTTTCTCTTATTGATCGCTGTCTAAGTTTGGTCTTTTTTAAGAGGATGGAGGCTGTTGTCTCCTAAATCAGCATTTTTGTAATGGCACATTTGAGGTCTTTATTCTTTGAGAGAATGGTTTTGAGTGTAGAGTTTTAGATTGACATTTTTTTTTTCTTTCAGTAAATCTAAGGCTTAAGTCTACTCTACCTTGACATCTCTTTTTTGTTCTTGGGGTTTTAGATGTTAGTATAGATGTTTCTCAGTTTTATACACCTAGTATTTATCTTAGTATTTTTCTTTCTGTCAATTTTCTGCTGTTATTTCCCATTTTAGTAAAAGTAAGCTAGGTATGGTGTAGTAAAAAAACCAAAATGTATCCTTATATAACATGTTCTGTTCACTTTGGCAGGACTTCTGCTATCGTAATTCTTCAAGCACTCAGGTTATTGAATTCTCCACCATTGTATTATGCTCCCACTGCAATACAAGGCAGCAGGATTTGCTGTGGTAGAAAAACATATTGTCTCTTAAATGTTTCTATGTGGAAGTGACATCATTTGTTCTACCGCTTTGTTGAATGAGGCAGATCACATGGCTATGATTAACTTCAAATAGGCAAGGAAGTATTACAATTTCCACATGCTCATAAAAAGAGAATTTTAAATGGTGCTGAACACTAGTAATGTCTCCATCTATAATGTTTTTGCAAATGAACTCCTTTTTAATGCAGAAACCAGAGTCGTCTTAAAACTTAATCGCTAAAGTGACACCTGATCACTTTTGTGCAATTCCATTTGTTAGATGGATGTTACTAGGCACATTTGAGTGTAGATTACACGAGGACATGAACACCAGGTGGCAGGAATAACCAGGACACTTTAGAGCCTGTTACCCCAGCCCTCTGTTCCTAAGCTGGATGAGATGCTCCCTATGGACAGGGAAGAAGAAGGAGGATTCCTCCCTGGATCCCGGGCCACGAGCTGTAACTGAGATGGGGAAGCTGGGTCCTAGTAGCCTTGGGCACATCTACAGGGGGGCAGCATCCAGAGTCTCTGAAGGCCTGTCCTCGGTGGTGTCCCTGGAGCTGGTTCTACAGGCTCGTGAGAAATACCTGGTGTGTCCCTTCCTGCTCCAGGTTCAGTGATGGCACATTGGGAGCTTAGAGTTAGCCACAGTGGGAATGTTTATACCACATAGGTCAACAAATACTACATCCCATGCACTCTTTTACTCTTCAGAGAACTTATATTTTAAATATTATATCGCTGCAAGTCTCCTAAAATCTCTCCTGTGTCCTGTGTCTGTTCTCTCTTGCAGATCTGGAGCTGAGGTTGAAGGATGGAGCCCACAGGTGTGAGGGGAGAGTGGAAGTGAAGCACCACGGAGAATGGGGCACAGTGGATGATGACTACTGGAGGGTGAAGGATGCATCTGTAGTGTGCAGACAGCTGGAGTGTGGAGCTGCCATTGGTTTTCCTGGAAGGGCTTATTTTGGGCCAGGACTTGGCCCCATTTGGCTTTTGTATACTTCATGTGAAGGGACAGAGTCAACTGTCAGTGACTGTAGGCATTCTGATATTAAAGACTATCGTAATAATAGCTATTCCCATGACCAGGATGCTGGAGTAGTCTGCTCAGGTAAGTCCTGTCTGATCTGGCAAGGAATCTCTAGCAGGAAAAGCCTCTGTCTTATCACCAGAATGACTCGAGATTATGGATTATAGCCTTTGGAACATGCTTGGGTGAAGGGTCTGTGTGATATGTCACAGAAGGTAGAGAAGTCAGGTCAAAACTTTCATACAGATACAGTTGTTGTGTTTGACCTCTGTGACATAGTCTTATCGTGGTAATTGTTCTGTATTCTTTGACATAATGGTCAGTAGAGTGTGGCTACATGGTGGTGGGGGTGGTCACAGAAGAGTTGTAGGCAACAAGGTTTATTGTACTCATAGGTCCTAAAACTCAGAGTCACCACACTCCATCAGGTCAGTATGTGGGGGATGTGCCAACAGAATAGGCTCAACCAAGGAATGGTGACCCAAAAGGGCATGTTAAGACACATGGACAAGTGACCATATGGGGGTTCAGGGTGCAGTTACACAAGGAAAAGGTGTGAGGGGATTTCACTGGTGCATTTAAGTGTCCCTAGGTCACAGTCAGAGGAAGCCAGAAGTGGAACTTGTGGCAGAAAACAGTCTCATCACACTGGTGCACCTGATCAATGGAGTGGAGAGCTCACATCACATTTGCAGGGATGTTGAGGGACCAGGAAAATGAATTCTTGAAGTTTACAGCACAGTAGCTGAAGTGCATCACATATAAGAGGCAGTGAAGCTAAGAGGACCTGAAGGGACTCATATGCAGTGCTCAGTGCTGTCTATGTGTTTGACCTGGGCTAAGGTGGATGCAGTAAAGACAGCAGTGGAACTAGGGTGTGATTGGGTGGTCACAGTATTTGGCAGAGATGTTTTAGTTGTTATCATTATTATGGATTGGATGTCCAGGATATTAATCCCATCAGAGAAGCTGGACAGGAGGAAGATATTGTCACTTATCACAGTAAATTCCCTCAAATAGGGAGCTGGTCTTAGGCAAGAATCACCCCCACCTGATGTGATCATGGGACAAGGGAGCCCTGAGGACACCTGCAGTAGGTCCTTAGCAGCCACAGCCAATCAGCTCTTGGGTGTTTATGTTGAGGAAGATTATTGGAAAAGTGATCTTTTCTAATCTCACTTTCAGCAGATCTTTGATGATTCTAGTTGAAACCCTTGAGAAAACAATTCTTTCCCTTTTCAAAAGGTTCTTTATTGAGGTGTGACTGACATACAAAACTGCTTGATAAGTATGCATTTGTGAAACCATTACAGCACTTATGTCACAAATCAATCCATCTCTTCAAAAAGATTTCTTCCATTCTCTTTATTATTCTAATTAAAAGTAATTATTTTCAAGGAGGTTTTAAATTTTAGTTAGAAATTCCTGTTTTAAGCAAACCTGTTTTCTGGCATCTCAAGTAAACTTCCTCATTGTCACAATGTCCTAATCATATTAATATAGATGCTGTATACAGCTTTCTCTGATTTGTGTTTGCATAGTATACAATTTTTTACCTTTTTAATGTTTCTGTGTCTATATTTAAACACAGATATATTTATAGATAGTATATTGTTTTGTGTTATTTTATCTGGTCTTATCATCTTGTTTTTTATTTGGAGTACTTAAATTATTTACATTTCATGTAATTATTGATATAATTGGGTTTGTGTACTTGCCTGCTATTTGTTATATCTTTGTCCCTATTTTAATCTTTGAGTATATTTTATTATTTTATCTTAAAACTCTATTGGCTTATTGATCATATCAGATTTTTAGGTGATAATAATGTTGAATTATATTTTTAAATTTTAAAATAATTTTTATTTACTTTTGGCTGTCCTGGGTCTTCACTGATCCATTGGCTTTTCTCTAGTTGCGGAGATCAGAGGCTACTCTCTAGTTGCAGTGCACGAGGTTCCCATTGCAGTGGCCTCTCTTGTTTTGGAGCACAGGCTCTAGGGTGTGCAAGTTTCAGTAGTCGTGGCCCCTGGGCTCTAGAGCACAGGCTCACTAGTTGTGGTGCATGGGCTTAGTTGCTCCGTGGTATGTGGGATTTTCCTAGGCCTGGGATGGAAACCACATCTCCTGCGTTGGCAGATGGATTGTTCACCACTGAACCACTGGGGAAGCCCATGTTGAATTATTAATCTTAAATTACATTCTACCTTGAAATGATATTATGTCACAACATGCAATGTCAGTCACTATAGTTTTCTTCCACTTCCCTGTTCTTGTCTTTGGTGCTATCATTGTCATGCATTCTACTTATAAATTTATTATGAATCTTGTAGTTTGTTGCTAATATTTTGCCTTAAATCTTCTCATAGAGAATCAGCATTTAGCACAGTCTCTGCAGCTTTGAGAGGATCCTTGTTTTCATCTGCTATCATCACCCTTTAGCTTGAAGAACTTTCTGAGGCAGTTTTGTGTAGTGTGTTTCTGGTGGCCTCCAACTCTATCATCTTTCATTGACCTGAAATCATTTTAATTTTCATTTAGTTTTAAATTCAATTTTAGGGTAACAAATGCCCAACCCCAATACTTTAAATATGCTTTTACATTGTTATCTGACTTTCATTGCCTCCAACAAAAAGTCAGTAAATAATACTTATCCTTTTGTTCCCTGTATACTATGTGTCAAATTTCCCTGGCTGTTCTTAAGATATATTTGTTTGTTTGTTTACCACTGGATTTCAGTATTTACATTGTCATGTTTTGAGAATGATTTCATTACCTTGTTTGGGGTGTTTTTAGCTTTTCGAATCAGTGGATTTACAGTTTTCAAAAAATTTGGAAAAATTTCATTTATCTTGCCTTAGTATTTTTCCACACAACCCTTATTTTGACTCTCCAAATACACATATTTTGTATATTTTTATATTATACTACATGCCACTGTGTTTCCATTCATATTTTTCCGCCTTTTTACTCTCTTTGGTTCAGTTTAGATAGTCTCTATTGCTGTGTTTTACTTCCCAATTCTTTCATTATGCAATGTCTAGTCTCTTGTGTAATTAATCCAAATAATTGTTCATTCCAATACTATATTTTTTCAGTTTTAAAAGTCTTATTTGTTTATTTTTCCTAGTTTTCCTCCCTGTTTATTTTTATTCTTCATTACACATTTTGATATTAGTGGTTTAAAGATCTCTTCAGCCAATTCAATCATTTCTATAATTTCTGAAGCTGATTTAAATAATTATTTTTAAAAAATGTGTTATGGGTTACATTCTTCCCCTTTGGAAATTCTAATAATTTTTTTGGTTGGATGTTGGACATCACTAACCAGTCCTTTACCAGCAAGAACTTTAGAAATAAATAATCAGAACACATCTAAAAGTCAGGGAATTGTACTTGATGAATCAAATAAAGTTTTTTCATTGGGTTATCTTCATTCTGTTCAAAATGTGTTCCTTTGATGACCAAATGATGAACTTTTATTTTGGTTTGTCTCCTTTAGTTTTAAAACTTCCTTGATCCCACCTTTCCTGCCATATGCCCCACCTACACCCTACTGCTACAGCAGTAGCTATCCTTTCTGATTTTCTTTCCCATTCATCTGTATCTTTTAAAATGGTGTTTGCTTGTCTGGAGTGGGAGAAATGAAAAAGGATAGCAGCTTAAGTGGTAGATGGGAGGAGCAGAGGGTGATGTAATATGCTAACAACCTATACAACAAGTGTTTCCCACAAATATTTGCATATTTTGTTCATAGTGAGGCTTTTTCAACTTGGAACTCTGCAAATTATGGCTTGTTTGCTCACTTCCTCCTCCTTCTCCTTCTTCTTCCTCCTTTTAGAATTGTCAAACATTCAACATGCCATCCTCTTTTGGAATTGTAAAACATCTATGAAAGAAATTAAAGACAATATGATCAATGGAAAGTCATTCTGTGCTTCTGGCCTGGAAGAATTAACATTATTAAAATGCCTGTACTTGTCAAACTGATCTACAGATTTAATGCAATTCCTATCTAAATTCCAATAACATTCTTAATAGAAATAGAGAAACAATCTTAAAATAAGAGTGTGTGGTTTAATTTTTGTATATTCATGAATTTCCTGTTTCCTCATCACTATTGAGTTTTAGTTCCATTCTATTATGGTCATGAAAGATACTTGGAATTATTTTAATATTTTTGAATTTGTTAAGAGTTATTTGTCACCTAGCCTGGAGAATATTCCATTTGTACTTGAGAAGAATGCATATTTTTCTGTGGTTAGAATTAGTACAATAATAGTATTAAAATCAATTAGCATTTTCTATGAGTCCTTTTTCAGAAGAAAAACCTTTAATAGGAGATGATCTGGAAACTCAGCTGTCTGGTAAGCTCCCACTGAGAACACACACTCTACCAGGTTCTTTGACAAATCCCAGGATTTCAAGAGAGATGTCTGAGACCCTCTCTCTATGACTCTGTGTTTTCTTAAATCCTCTTCTTTCCCACTGAGGTCACTGAAGAAATTCATGGAATTTTTTACCATTGAAAAGACAAGATGTGATGATATAAACATGAATTAGTGATAGCGTCTATATTTCTTCTCTGGAGCTGTCACCTGTCTATAGGTTGGCATCTCCTCATGGATCCAGCCTCAAGACTTTCCCTCATCTAAGTCACTTGAGGACTAGCTCCTGGGAAAGAAAACTGATCAGAATATTAGCCCCAGAAGTTCCAGGAAAGCTTTCTAAGCTTGTCTGGATGCTAGGTCTCTAATCTCATAGCCCTCATCCCTCTGGATGGGTTCTGTTCTGCATATCTCTATTTTCAAGTGCCTGCATATTATATGTTATCCTTGGATTTGTAGGTCCTAGGTTGCTAAATGAGAAATTCACTTCTTCAACCAATGCTAAAAGATGTGTTTCCAGTATTCAGCCATTCCAATGATCTGAACTGGGCTCTGTAGTTTCTTGGCTCCTAGGCCAAGGAATTCAGATTTCTATCCAGTCTCAAAGTGTATGTTCTTGGGATTCAGCCATTCTAAAATGACCTTGTAATCCTCCTGGATTTCTCTTTAGAAACCTGCTCAAGAAAATTCAATTATGACGCTAACTGTCAAAGACTCTCTACATGCTCCACTTCTAAAAAGAACAACTTTCACACCACGGCCTGTAATGTGCAGTTTAAGTCAGTACCATGAACATTCACTGGTTTTGTTGTTTCCTCTCAGGATTTGCACGTCTGGCTGGAGGGGATGGACCCTGCTCAGGGCAAGTGGAAGTGTTTTCTGGAGAAGCCTGGATCCCAGTGTCTGATGGGAACTTCACACTCCTGACGGCCCAGGTCATCTGTGCAGAGCTGGGATGTGGCAAGGCTGTGTCTGTCCTGGGACACGTGCCCTTCAGAGAGTCAGATGGCCGGGTCTGGGCTGAAGAGTTCAGGTGTGAGGGGGAGGAGCCTGAGCTCCGGGTTTGCCCCAGAGTGTCCTGTCCAGGGGGCACATGTCACCACAGTGGAGCTGCTCAGGTTGTCTGTTCAGGTGAGATGCAGGTCAGGCCTTTCATCTCTGTGAACACCCTGCTCATGTGATTTTGCTGAAACTCTGTCTTCTTCCACCAGCATACTCAGAAGTCCGGCTCATGACAAACGGCTCCTCTCAGTGTGAGGGGCAGGTGGAGATGATCATTTCTGGACAATGGAGAGCGCTCTGTGCCTCTCACTGGAGTCTGGCCAATGCCAATGTCGTCTGTCATCAGCTTGGCTGTGGAGTTGCCATCTCCACTCCCAGAGGACCACACTTGGTGGAAGAAGGTGATCAGATCTCCACAGTCCGATTTCACTGCTCGGGGGTGGAGTCCTTCCTGTGGCGTTGCCCTGTGACTGTCCTGGGTGGGCCTGACTGTTCCCATGGCAACACAGCCTCTGTGATCTGCTCAGGTAAGAGAGAGGGACAAGGACTACTGGTACTCAGGATGCTCCTGGAGTGAAATGTCCCCAAGAGCAGAGAGTGAGGGAAAACGGACTTCAAAGTCAGATATTTCGTGGTGAAATATGGATCTTCTCATTGTTCTTTCATTCTTCAGGCCAGGGCAAGAAGTGTGAAGGGGAATAATATATTTTTAAGCAACATTGTTGCTTACATACAATCATAGAAGACAGTGTAGAAGCAGTAAGTGTAGACCTCAGTATGAACCCCAATCCAGAGCAACAAAGAGAGTGTCCCCAGCACCACAGTCACTGTTGCCTCCAGTAACTGTGTCCTCCCTGCTCGACAGGGAAAACCGCTTACCTAACTTCTTCTAACATAGTGTTTTATCAATTTTTGAACTTTATATAAAATGATGCAGTATGTTGCATCTTTTGTATCTAATTTCTTAGACTCAAAATAGTGTTTGGGATTCACTCATGATGTTGTATATTGTAGCACTTTATTTATTTATTTATTTTTACCATAGAGTATGACTTTGAATGATCCCATGGTCATGTAGTGATCAGTTCTACTGACAGTATAAATCTGAGTTGTTTCCAGTTCTTGATTATTACAAATATGATACTACAACTTACCATGACAATGTCTTTGGATGCAAATATGTGTTACTTACTTTCCATGTTTAACCCTTGGTCTTTTCTTTTCTTTATTTAAATCAAATGGTGTCCTTTGATGAACACACTTCTTAATCTTATGGAAACATAACTTGCCAACTTTTTCCTGTACATTAAAATGCTTCTTATACCCTTTAAAACAGAATTTTTGCCTCCTCCAAGATCATAAAAACATTCTCCAAGAGTGTCTTATGGAAATTTTATTTTTTCTCTCCCATATAATTGTGCATTCCTACTGGGATTGATATCAGTCTAAGATAAGGGTCAGGTTTCATATGGACATCCAATTGACTCAATCTTTTTCTGAAAAGACTCTTTTCCGCACTTCAGAGACGCCTTCATCATAAGCAGAAGGGCAAGTATGTCTGTCCTTTTTAAGACTCTCTATTCTGTTCCATGTTATCATTTGTCTATCCTCTCACCAATACTGCACTTTCTTATCATAAATTTGTCATCATTGTTGTTCAATCACTAAGTCATGTCTGACTCTTTGTGACCCCATGAACTACAGCTCACCAGGCTTCTGTCCTTCACTATGTCCCAGAGTTTCAAACTTTGTAGTAAGTCTTAATAGTTTTAATTTACAAGAGTTACTTTATATTAACTCCTCTAACTTTGTTGCTTTTCTTACCAACTGTGATGATCATTCTTGCTTGCTTGTATTTTGTATGAACTTAGAAATCAGCTTGTCATTTTCACCAAAAGAAAAGCTGAAGGGTATTTTCATTGAGATTAGATTTAAAAATTTGAGAGGAGACAAATAAATTTGAGGATGATTGACACTGACAATGTTGAGTTTTCCAAATCATTGACATAATACATCTCTCTGTTCAGTTAGATCTTGAATATCTCTCAGAGATTTTGCCCATCTTCTACTAGGATTTCTCCTAGGTATTTTATTTTTGATGTTATGAGTATATTTGTGAAAGTGTCCTGTGACACTGTGAATTCTCTTTGAGTTGTTTTCATCTTTTATTTTTTTAAATTTTGATGTCATTTGAGACATTAAAATGTTGGGAAAGTAATATAGAAATTCCCTTCTGACCTTTACCTGGGTTTCTAAATGTTAGTATCAAATTTTGCTTTAATCTCTCTGTGTGTGAATGTCTTTCCTTCTCAATTCCCCTTCTGTCCCATTTCTTCCTGATTATGTAAAATCTTTCTGAATTAAGTTGAAGAAATGATGTTCCTTTACTCTTAGAACACTTCTAGGAGTTTCTTTACAGAACCAGAGTTCAGTCAAATCTTTAAATGACTTCAGCTCCAGGTGACATCTAATTGCAGCACTGAAAGACCCCACTGAAAGAATGCCAAACGGAGTTTTTTCCTGATCAATGACTCAAAATCATAAGCAAAATGACGTATATATTCTTTTTCTTCAGCTAAAACTTTTGCCTTTACATGTTGATCAAATTGCTAACATCTGTTTAATCACAGAAAAAGCAAGAGAGTTCCAGAAAAACATCTTCTGCTTTATTGACTATGCCAAACCTTTGACTGTGTGGATCATAACAAACTGTGGAAAATTCTTAAAGAGATGGGAATACCTGACCACCTTACCTGCCTCCTGTATGCAGATCAAGAAGCAATAGTTAGAACTGGACATGGAAAAACAGACTGGTTCCAAACTGGGAAAGGAGTATGTTAAGGCTGTATGTTGTCATCCTGCTTATTTAACTTATATGAAGAGTACATTGTGTGAAATGCTAGGCTGGAGAAGCATGCGCTGGAATCAAGATTGCTGGGAGAAATATCAATAACTTCAGATATGCTGATGACACCACCTTTATGGCAGAAAACAAAGAGGAGCTGAATAGCCTCTTGATGAAAGTGAAAGAGTAGAGTGAAAAAACTGGCTTAAAACTCAACATTCAAAAAACTAAGATCAAGGCATCCAGTCCCATCACTTCATGGCAAATAGATGGGGAAACAGTGGAAACAGTGGCTGACTTCATTTTTTTGGGCTCCCAAATCACTGCAGATGGTGACTGCAGCCAAGAAATTAAGACACTTACTCCTTGGAAAGAAAGTTATGACCCAACCTAGACAGCATATTAAAAAGCCAAGACATTACTTTGCCAACAAAGGTCTGTCTAGTGAAGGCTATGGATTTTCCAGTAGTCATGTATGGATGTGAGCGTTGGACTGTACAGAAAGCTGAGCACTGAAGAATTGTTGCTTTTGAACTGTGGTGTTGGATAAGACTCTCGAGAGTCCCTTGGACTGCAAGGAGAGCCAACCAGTCCACCCTAAAGGAGATCAGTCCTGGGTGTTCACTGGAAGGACTGATGAAGCTGAAACTCTAATACTTTGGCCACCTATTGTGAAGAGCTGACCATTTGAAAAGACCCTGATGCTGGGAAAGATTGAGGGCAGGAGGAGAAGGGAACGATAGAAGATGAGATTGTTGGGTGGTATCACCGACTCGATGGGCATGGGTTTGGGTGGACTCCGGGAGTTGGTGATGAACCCGGAGACTTTTGCATGCTGCGGTTCATGGGGTCGCAAAGAGTAGGACACTACTGAGCGACTGAACTGAAGTGAACTGAACACAGCTTTCATCTTAGGCTCTATCACTAGGTCATTATTTCCCTTAATTCAGTTTCCTGTTCTTCAGCCCTTCCAGACTTCTGATCATTGTTGTTTCTTCAGGAAACCAGACCCAGGTGATGCCCCAGTGCAACAACTCCCTGTCTGAACCAGCAGGCGCTGCGGCCTCAGAGGAGAGCGCCCCCTACTGCTCAGGTGAGGGTCCTACAGGACGGAAAACCCTTCTCATTCCCCAGGTCACCGCCCCATTGCTCCTTTTCTCTCTCCTCAGACAGCAGACAGCTCCGCCTGGTGGACGGGGGCGGTCCCTGCGCCGGGAGAGTGGAGATCCTGGACCAGGGCTCCTGGGGCACCATCTGTGATGACAACTGGGACCTGGACGATGCCCGCGTGGTGTGCAGACAGCTGGGCTGTGGAGAAGCCCTCAATGCCACGGGGTCTGCTCACTTCGGGGTGGGATCAGGGCCTATCTGGCTGGACGACCTGAACTGCACAGGAAAGGAGTCCCACGTGTGGAGGTGCCCTTCCCGAGGCTGGGGGCAGCACGACTGCAGACACAAGCAAGACGCGGGGGTCATCTGCTCAGGTCTGCGCTGTGCACTGTCCACAGGCTGGGGGAGGGGGTGGGGCCCTGGAGGACGGGAGTCTGAGCTCTGAGGGAGAGATGCCGAAAGCACCAGAGAAAGAGGCTTCCTCCCATGGAGCCTGTGTTTCCAGCAGATGTGAAGACGAGGTGCTTTCACTTCCTCCTGCAGCAGCTGAGGATCTATTCCTTTCTTCTCCCCAGTGTTTCCTGGCAGAAATATATATATATATATATTTACAGTTTTTGTTGAAAGCAAGGCTCTCTCTCCAGTTACATGTAAAAATTTTAAACCCACCGTACTAGTTTCCATTTGCTTCCCTAATAGTTTACCAATTAGTGATTTAAAACAGCATATATTTACTTCCTTACTCTTCTGTAGCTTAGATGTCCAGCAAGGATCTCACTGGGCTGGGATCAAGGCTTCAGCAGGGCTGCATCATTTCCATGGTTCTGGGGGAGAATCTATTTCTTGTCTTTTCAATCTTCTAGATAAAAAAAAAGAAAGTTCTTTACACAGTCGTGTCTGACTCTTTGCGATCCCATGGACTGTATCCTGCCCTGCCCCTCTGTCCATGGAATTCTTAAGCTTCTAGAAACCGCCTACATCCCTTGGTTCAGAGCTCCCTTCATTCATTATCAGACCAGTAATGCTGCAGGCCTCCAAATATTATCAAGACTCACATCTCTCTCTCTAGGCAGAGCTAAGAAATGTATTCCACGTTTAAGGATAGTGGGTCTAAGGATGTGCTTAGACTGGACTCACATTGTTAATATAATATTCTAGCTTAATCTCACCGTCCCAAGGTCCTTTTCTTAATCACATCTGTAAATCCCTTTTGTCAGGTATAGTAACATATTCACACATTGCAGAGATTGGGATGTGGACATTTTGGAGTTAATTATTCTGCCTATCTCCCTAATATCCACATCACCTCCCTTGACATACTCTTCAAAGATTTGGTCAGGAAGCTGGATTCAGCTGCCCCTCCCTGACTAGCGCCCACACAGTTTGGTCTTCCTCTCAATTCATATCCTCTACACCATTGTGGTAGAAATAGAAGGACAGACACAAACAGACAAAGTCAGTCAAAAGTGAGGCAATGTCAGTCTTGTCATCTAGTGGGTATCTCTTAAACAAGGTCAGAGATGAATGTTCACCATTTCTGGAAGAAAGGAAAACCTAAAACATGCAGCAAAGTTTTCATTGTGTCCTGTCTCCTCCCCTTTCAATCTTAGAGTTCCTGGCCCTCAGGATGGTGGGCAAGGACCACCAGTGTGCTGGGTGGCTGGAAGTTTTCTACAACGGAACCTGGGGCAGTGTCTGCCGCAACCCCATGGA